>CAJNDV010002114.1:52602-80922 GCA_905221635.1 Symbiodinium sp. CCMP2456
ACTCCTACTCCTACTCCTACTCCTACTCCTACTCCTACTCCTACTCCTACTCCTACTCCCACTCCCACTCCCACTCCCACTCCTACTCCTACTCCTACTGCTACTACTCCTCCCTGCTTTTGCTCCTGCTCCTTCTCCTCCTCCTCCTGCCCTGCTGCTGCTGATTCTAGTACTACATTATCTTCGTCATCGTCGCTATCAGCATCAACGTCGCACCACAAGAGCTAGTAGAAGCACGAGCGACGCACAACGAATCTGGAGCCCTTCCTAGCACCTTGCGATGTTTTGTGCTGCCGATCGAAGTGGAGTTTGCTTCGCAAGGTTCTTGGTGCTTGACTTCTACAACAGTTGGCTCGGAGCCCCAGCGCGTTTCGAGTCCAGGGCTTCGAGCAGTTTTCTTGCGTTGGCAGCAGCAGCTGCCTCTTCGGTGTGGTGGCCTCATTTGCATCAGAGTTCTGGACAACGCAATGCGCTGCCATTGTGATCTGGTGCGATATTTCATCATTAAGCTTGGTCCAGGTCTTGAGTTTTCTTGGCAGGGTTTTAAGACCTGCCAAGGACGGTTATGCTCACCATGAACCTGCGAAGCTGCACCGAAGTGGAGGCCGAAAGAGCATGGGGAAGCAATGCACAGAGCTATACCGTGCTGGGCTTTAGAGTAGAGTCAGATGAGACTTGGACCGAAGGCTTCTCCAAAGCATGTGGTGCTCCAATTTTCTTCACGGCTGGACTTGGTGAAAGTGATTCGTTCGTGAGGCGCAGATATGTGGACACTTCCTCAATGCGTCTCAGTTGCAGGGTCAGCATCTGCCCGGAAAGATGGAACAGAGAATCCCATCGTGCCTCAGGATCGATGTCCCAAGCTGATGTGAGAAATCAGCCCCAATGCCGCCACTCCCAAGCTCCAAGTTCGCCTAAGCTAAGGAGATGATGTCCTACATTCACGGCTTGCGGACCGGCTCTCAGAAGCTTGTGGCCGTTGCCTTGCTGTAGACTGGCTGATGCTGGCTGATCACTGCCACCAGGGTGGAGTAAGTACGAAGCGACCAGCTTCGCGACCGTGGGACTGGCTACTTCAGCAAAAGCGATGCTTAGAGTAGAGGAACAGACCTGCCGCTCGAAAAACAACTTGGGCTGCAATCAGCTACAGAAGCAACAGCGACGGCGGCAGCAGCAACAGCAAGGTGCAGCAACGACAGCAAGAGTTTGGCAGGGTTACATGACGACATGCGTTGCACAGGCATGCCACGTTGACTATACTTTTGATTGACAGACAACTTGGTAAAGCCATCTCAGCGAAACTCAACAAGCAGCACAACCTCTCGCTGCCCTCGCCCATGCCGCTTTTCGGGAGTGCAGCTTCAAATGCAAACCACATCGGCAGAGCCAACCTCGTGCCAGTTTGCTAAGCCTAGCCATAAGAGAACGCGAAGGGCATCTGCGCAGCCAGCATTTTACTGTCTCACAATCAGTCTCTCTGCTTTCCGCCCCATCGATGGCACGATCAGGAAAAGCGAAAAGGCATTCGAAGCTGAGATGAAGCATCTCTGGCATGTTGGAGTGATGGCAGTGCCCCCTTGCATTCTAGGAAGGTGTCAGTACAGGGCTTGCGAGCTTCAGTGAGCTGGTCGTTATTGACCCCTGTTCCCGTGTTGATGTGGCTTTGACACGGAGATTTGGAAGCTCTGCATGGCCCCAGGGACAATCCTTGCTTCCACCGCCATCACTACGGCGGCGCAGAGGCTGACAGCTCCGTGGCACCGGAGTCCCGCCCTCAGCAAAAGTGTTCATGAACTGGCAGTTGCCAAGCTTGATGCTTCGTGGTCCCTTCTGGGAGCCGTTAGTACCGTGGTGAGGTATGCGAAGCATGCCGACATCGTCAGAGGTCACAACAAGTGGGAGGTTGGCCTTGCCTTGTGCTGGAGATACGAGCAACTAGGAAGCAAGCACCCCGTGAGCCCTACTTCTCGCCCAACAGGACTTTTGCTCCGAAACCACATGGCTTGTCTTGAAGAGCTGCGCGATCTGTTTATCAGCGGTGTCAACTTCAGTCAACCTCGCACCAGAGTCGTCATCCGCAAGGAAGCTTTACCTTTTTCCAATGCCAGGGCAAGATCCTCAAAGCCTTGCGCCAAAATCTGGAATCGGAGGATGTGCTGCGTGCTTTCCATGCTGCTGAGTAGACGATCACATCCACGACTCAGCCCTGAGATTGAAGCGCATCTTACTTCTTAAGGCTCGAATGCAGCATTGCGAGAGTGTGATTTCAAGACCGCGAGGAATGGACGGACAAGCGCAATGCTCTTCTCCTCCTCAGCAAGTCCTGCGAGACTTATCCGATAGTGGAGAAGTGCTCCAAACGCAAGCGAATGGGAGGGCACAGCGTGTGAGTCTCAATTTGGATTCTTACCTGGACGTGCGACGGCTCAAGGTACGCCAGAACGGTGCTGCAGTGTGTTGAGAACGTTCGCGAAAGAGAGGCCGCCATCTTCAAGTCTCCCCTGCAGCGGGTGGGTAGCCTGCGAAGTAGGGCTGAGGAGGCAACCTGTGTTGGAAGCAGGCACTTTGTAGTTTGTAGCTGCATTCGTGTCAAACTTGCCGCGCAGAAAGCGAGCGATTTGAAGACGCTGGCGGCCTCGCTTGCCACCAAGCTGCAGCGCACTCAGTTGCTTGAATTGCGCAGCAAGCCTCGTTTGCCGTCTGCACCACATCCATCGATGCTGCAGATTATCAATTGCCAATTGCCGTTCGAGGAAAGCCCAGAGCAAGAACTGGACTCTCTGCCATGGTTGCTCAACTTTCAGGTCAAATCATGCTGACCATTACGGGGCCTCGTAACCTCGTAGCAGTAATGTAGGCCGGCATCATGTCGAAACCGAGGATTTTTTGGATGTCAAAGAAGTCAGTGGCGTCGGGCATCCTCTTCTGAAGCGAGTTATCTATATCATTTGTAATATACATATATATATATATACATACAAAGAACTACAACTTTCTCTCTCTCTCTCTATATATATATAACATGTATGTGCACATGTATGTATTTATGTACTTACGTACGTACGTACATGCGTACACACGTATGCATGTATGCAGGGGCTGAGGGAGGGGCTGAGGGAGGGAAGGGAAGGGGAGGTGTGTGTGTGTGTGTATGTGTGACTCTATACCTTGCGCACGCAGACACACATGTATGTGTGTGTACACAAACACACCTTTTCATGATATGCATATGCAGAGCTTGCAACCGTTCTTGCCAGGATCAAGACCGAGATCAAAGAGGCTATCGAGCCAAGATTTGTCTTCTTTAGCTGCAGGGCTTGGCTCGGATACTGTGTTTCGGGTTTAGTTTAGAGAAGTTCAGCATTCCAGTTGTGCACCTCCCGAAATCTGCGCTGTCATGCAGGCGCCGAAGGGTGCTGCGAAAGCCAAAGAGGCACCAAAGGCAAAAGTTGTCAAGGAAGTTCCAAAAGATGCCACTCCCAAGGCCAGGTGCTCTACTGTATCTACTGTGCTTGCTTCTGAGTTGACGGTGTTGCAGAAGCCTCTGGAAAACGAAAGTCCTAGCCGCTGGCATTGTTGGAGGAGTCCAAGAAGGATGGAGATGCAAAGAAGGAGGCACCAGCGTGCTGCTGCGGGCGTGTGGCTGTGGAGGAGAACAAGAGTAAGCTCGCAATTTTCTTCCGGTTTAACAGACTGAGGACACTGTGGGCATGCTGCATTCTTCTGGCAGGTGGTGAAGACGAAAGAGGCACCCAAAGCAAAGGAAGCCACCAAGGACAGGAACTTATCTCCATCGTCGTGTTGCAAGATAGAGAAGAAGAAAGTATAGTGTCTGCGTGTGTGGATCTTCGACAATGCACATTACAAAGCACTCCGTTCGTCAAATTTCGAGACAACACGACTTCGCATTGCCATGCAGCAGAAGTGATGCAATGCGTACGGACTTGTTTCTTTTCACAGCACGTTCGCTCCCCGCAGGACGGCGTGCAATCGGCCCCGAAGGCCAAGAAGGACGACAACCACAACATATATCATAGGAAGTGCTATGGCCGACCCTTAAAAAAACACAGCCGAATTACGTTCGTCTAGGCTGTGCCCACCTGCGGGCAGCGCAGGTAGCAGCCCGGATTGCAAACCGATATAATATAAAGATAAACTTGAGCTTCAAATCGCAAACCATCTAGAACAACATTTGACAAGGACGGGGGGGCCCTTCTCCCCCGTGTCCCCAGGGCCCCACTGATGCTGATGATGTGCGCGCCGGGTCCCGGACTGGGGCCGCTGATGCTCATGATGCGCGCCCTTTGGGGGCTCCCCATGGCTACCCCAACATTACGCAAAAAACTCGAAATTGGCGGCACTGGCGGTCGCGCCTTTTGCTAAAGCAAAGTAGGGGGGGGGCTCGGGGACCGAGCGCTGCCCGATTCTAGGGGCTGCGCCCACGGGCGGGCAGCGGCGGTAGCAAGGCCATGCGGCCCCCCTCGCCAAACCCCGCTGATGCTGATGATGCGCGCCCTTTGGGGTCCGCCGAACCCCGCTGATGCTGATAATGCGCGCCCTTTAAGGGCTTCCGCAACCTATTCAAAAATGTTCAAATATCGCGCTGCCTGGGCCGCTGTAGGCGCGCCTGGGTGCCCATGATGCTCGCCGAATGTCCTCCTGAATTGGTCCACGAATGCCCCAAAACCCACCATACCGTGGGGAAGGGCCACAAAAACACGTGCGTTGCCGGGTAAGCCTCCAAACGAGGTCCCCGCGCGGCCCAATGGAAGAACGAGTCCGATGACGCGCCTTCTGCTAACGCAAAGCTAGCAAGCTACGGCTCGACCGAGGCTCGAGTCCACGGGGCGCACGCGCTCGACGACCGAGCGCTGCCCGCTTCTAGGGGCTGCGCCCACGGGCGGGCAGCGCAAGTAGAAGCCTGGAGCACGGCCACGCACCCCCCCCTCCGCCGAATGCTGATGATGCGCGCCCTTTGGGGGCTTCCGCAACCGGGGCTTCCGCAACCGGGGCTTCCGCAACCCATTCAAAAACTTGCAAAACATCGCCTCGCGCTGCCTGGGCCGTTGCGGGCGCCCCGAGGCACACATTGGAGGCCTGCAAATACTTCGTACTATGGGGGTAAGCAAAAGGTGGGGGCCGTGGGGGCCGTGGGGGCGGGCCTGTAGATACTTCGCATTGGGTAGGTAAAAAGAAAGGTTTGGGGAAAAGGAAAGGTCTAGGGACGGCGAGTGCGGTCAGGGCGGGGGCGGCGGCGGCGGGGGGTTTGGGCACACATTGGAGGCCTGTAAATATTCGTACTATGGGGGTAAGTGAAAGTTCGTACTTATTCATGAACTATGCCTGGCAGTGACGGGGTTGAGCAGTTTGGAGGCTTCGTACTTCATAAACCCGAGCCAAAGGGGGGGGAGAAGGGAAATGGACGGGGGTCTGGAAGGGTGAGGGCAGTGGGGGCAGCTCGGGTTTGGGGAAGGTGAAGGGGGAGGTTAATCAGCGGTCAGGGCGGTGCGTGGCAAGGGGGTTTCGGCACGGATGGGAGGCTTGTTTCTTCGGAATAAGTGCAAAAAGGGGGGGGTCTGGGGGCGTTGAAAAGCCGGGAGGGGGTGAGGGCGCGAGGGCAACGGGGTCGAGCAATTTGGGGGCGGTCGGGGCGAGGGCGGTGGCGGGGTTTCGGCACGCATTGGAGGCCTGTAAATACTTCGTACAAGGAAAGGTTGAGGGTCTTGAGAGCGGTGGGATTTAGGGGCGGTGAGGGCGCACATCGGACACATACTTCCTACTGCATGAGCCGACCAGGCGGGTGGCAGCGACAGGTGGAGGCTTGTTTCTTTCTGTACCAGGGAGGGGGAAGGGCCGAGTAAAGCAGGGGGCATGGAGCGGGGTTTTTGCACGCATTGGAGGCCTGTAAATACTTCGTAAGGGGGCGGCCGAGGGAGGCCGGGGGGGGGCTTCGTAAACGAATAAACAGAACCCTTCGGGATTTCACTGACGCCGCTTCGGGGGGTCGGCGGATATCATGTTATATCATAGTATTAGATGTTATATCATGCTATTATGTTTCAGACGAGGTTAGATTATGCTTTATCATATTGTACTGTACTATAGTGTATACTATAATGTAATATGTATTTTGCCATTTACATTGTGTTACAATGTACTATATTATGCTACTTTATCTTATAGGATATCATATCATCTTATATCATATTTTTCACATATTATATCGTATATTGTCTGCACCATACTATGCTGTACTATGCGAATCTATACGGCACTATAATATTACACTACGCTATACTATGCTATGCTGTACTGTAACATCCTATATTGTACTTGTGCTATACTATGCTATGCTCTACTCAACTGTACTCTACTTTACTCTACTGTACTATGCTACGTTATACTCGTACTATACTATACTATACCATACCATACCATACCATGCTATGCTATGCCATGCTATGCTATGCTATGCTATGCTATGCTATGCTATGCTATGCTATGCTATGCTTTACTATACTATACTTTGCTATATACTCACTATATACTATACTATGCTATACTGTACTGTCTGTACTGTACTTTACTGTACTATGCAATACATTATTCCGTTTTATCATATTAGTTTACCTAGTGGTGCATTATATCATACTACAATGTCTCGTGTTTTAAAACACCTTTTTGCGGTATGCTCTCTGGCACACAGGAGTCCAGGGAGACAAAAGAGGCCAAGCCCAAGGAGGACCCTTCGGCCTCATTCAGAGCAGCTGGCTCCTCTTGCTGCTGCTATTCTGCATGTCATGTCGGAGACTTTTTTGAAGCTCTGGCTCGCAGTTAGTCTCATGCCTCGTGCGATGCTGTCGGCTGCTGGACATCGCCTGCCCTCCGTGCCGATGGTTGCGAAAGCTCGCGATGCAGCTTGGTCTCACAATGCTTCTCAGCCTCAGCGGGCACATCTTGTGGTCTTCCCAAGATCCCAAGAGCATAGAGCCTTTGCAGATCCATTGAAGGTACAGTGGTTTGGTGTGCCATTTCGCGATAGAAAAGGTCCTGATGCAGATGGTTGGCAGGCCAGCCAGGGCTTTTAAGGGCAAGCTGTGGAACATGTCGCACGCTTGCCTTGTTGCTGGAATATTTTTGCGATCCAGGAAGCAACCGTGCATGCCAGCGCTTTGCATGTTGGCCGCAGTGCGGTCGCTCTTGGCTCCTTGGCTTTGAAGTAAGCAAGGAATAGCACGGGGGTGCCCCGACGAACAGAAGAACGGCGAGCCAGATTGGCCCAGTATCCTTTCAACATTTCTCCAAGGTGGTGTTGCATGGCGATGCGTCCGCCGTATGGCTGCAGAGGCTGGGAGTACTGGAAAGGGCAGCACGCATATACCCTGCTACATCATGAAGTATACAAGATGATGTAAGATACTGCAATGCAATAAAGTGTAACACTACAGACAATACTATAGCATTACACAATACAAGAGCACATAACATAATATAACAAAACCCAGGATAGAATGACAGATAGAATCTAATTTCTATAACAGCATACAATAATACAGCAATAAGATAAGATAACATGATATAATCTAATAAAATGTAGTATCATGTACAACACGGTTAGTAACATACAAGTAATATATTGCAATATAAATCTTAAAACATAATGTAACATAAAATAGCGTAGCATACTGTAACATAATGTCATTCAATGTCATATAATGTCGTATAATGTAATATAGTTCAACGTAATATAACATAGTATAGTGATGTCAGATAGGAAAGTTAATATAATACTGTAATATAATGCTCTAATATCATGATGTAATATAATTTTGTAGAATGTAGTATTAGTATATTTTGTTTCAGTACAATATATGAACGTATTACTATTACGTTTGCTTGCCGCACAGGCCGAGGACGGAAAGCTGCTGTCCGCCAAGGTTCAGCTCGTTGCCTCTGTCTTGTACATGTGGTAGATTGATCCGCAGAAACATCGTGAAGCTGTGGACTTGAGTGGCGACGGTTCAGCCTTGATACAATCTTGCCTCGCGGAAGGCTGTGTTCAGACATCTTGGCGGGAAGCAGAGCTCTCCAGAACGCTTGCTGCTGGATCAAGGCCGGCATGCCCTAGCAATTGCGATCTGCAACAGTGTCTGATATGGGGCAAGCAATGGCAAGCAACACCCGAAAGGGTGCATCGTCCGACGGCAGGCTGCTTTCGTTCACTGTTGATCCGCCCTGTCGTCGTGCTTGCTCGCACAGGCTCTATGGTCCGCCAAGACAGAGAGAGCTTTAGCAGGTAAGCCAAACTCCAACACCCAATCCCTGCAGGGCTGAGTCGCACTTTCTGCTTCACAATCATGGCCACCAGCTCGTGCTAGATTGCACCGCCATTTGCATTGTGACGTTGCCTCATCCTGCAGGCAGCTTGAGTGCCGCATATGCGGGCCTTCTGACAAACCGTGCCTTGGAAGCAGCCGAGCGGAGCCCCATCAGTGTCAAAGAGAGCCAGCACAAGCCGTGTAACGACTGAAGCTGGCCTCGATCTTCGCAAGATCCAGCAGAGGCCCACTGCAGCTGCGTTGGCAAGAGGAGTCCTCTGCGGATAGCCAGGAAGCTGACGAGGAGGGCGCACTTTAAGATGGGGATAGACTCGGCTAGACACTGCAAGTCTTCGTCTTTCCTTTTCAGCCATAAATATTATACTGCTCAGCTATTGCCATTGTTTGGATTATTGCTATTTTTCGTTGCTGCTGCTGCTGGTGCTGCTGCTGATGCAGTAACAACTCAGCCGATGCTTGGAAGGATCGTCTTCCTGATGCAGTTGCCCGGATGCACGAGTGTTGCTTTGAATGGGGAGGAGGGTCGTGGGGTGCAGTTGGGAATCTTCCATGTTGGATAGATCCCCACCCTCTTCTTCCGCAAGCACCGGCTTGTGCTTTTGTGCTCGAAGCAGTGACACTCCAAAGTTTGCATCAAGCAGCGAACGTCCGTCTGTTGTTTGGCACCATCGCTCAGTGACGGCAGATAAGGAAGAAGCATGAACACCTTGTCATGCATGATTCCAAACGGCTTGTCAGGAACGTGACCTGGACTGTAGCAGCACGCCAAACCAGTATGGCCAGTATGGCTTGTACAGGTTTGTACTGATTGATTTGTTTCCAAGCGCGTCCTGCGGCATTGTCGACTGGTAAGCTGCGGTTGCTGTGCTGAGGTCTGTGCCGCTCGGGCTTACGGTGCCTTGTCAGCACCGCAAGCTCCCTCGCAACTCGTTCTTCGGGCAGCTCCATGGCTTCCTTTCTGTCTACTCTCTACATCGGTGTTCCCGACAAGAGGTGTGCGAAGCCAGGAAGCTGCTGATTGCAACTTGTCGGCGCTAGCTTCTTTCTGACATTTTGTTGCAGTGCGGGGTAACGGTCTAAGATGATGTGAGAATCTAACCGCCATGGTAGTTCCGAAGTCCGAAGCCTGCACTTCCCCGAGGTGGGAGCGGCCCTTGTGGTCTGATGCTGGCTCGGAGGCAGGAATCGCCCGCAGCTTTCAGGTGACAGAGGTTGTCAGGACTAGGGATCAAAGGCCACCCCTTTATGAAGGTGCATCTGCGGGGTCGTTGCACTCCAGAAGGTAGAAAACCACTCAAGTGAACTCTGCTACGCTGCTACACTTTGAGAGGCCATTGCCTGGAAGCCGACGTGAGGTGGCCCTGCTGGACCGGACATGACGAGTCAAAGAAGAGCCTGAAGACAGCATACGATTGCTCCCATTCTGCTTCCATTTTGGTAGACTCTTGGAGTCTCTGAGTTGCAGGATCCACAGATACTACTGCCTGCACGCTTGCGCGCAAAGCCGCGCTGGTCCAAAGTCTGGGCCCGCACCTTACCTGGAGCACTTCGAATTCCGGTGACGCGGTCATCCCAAAAGATGCCCGTCCCCCCAAACACAAAGCCGTCATCCTTCCCAGCCTTGGAGCGAAGAGGGAGCGGCTCAGGTGAAAACTGAGGCACGTATTGGGGTGGTCATGTCTGCAAAGCTGTCTTCGGGACCTTGTCAGGGTCATTTGGTTTACCGGTTCGGTCTTCGTGGATTAGGTGTTCCGCAGGGCCCACCATCTCTCTTGGAGTCGGAAGCAAGTTCGAGCATGAATCAAGAGCTAGAAGCTGCTAGCAGCTAGCTGCATATGTTCTGAGGGCGGGTGTCCGTCCCCGCAGGCCCCTGCATTCCATCCCAATCCCACTCACTCACTAGAAACCCGTAGAAAGGTGATTAGTGTCGCAGGTGCCATGCCACTCGCTTATGCAAGCCGTCTCTCAGCATCTTTCAGCCATATTGCTAAGCCACAGGTTTACGCAAAGCTGATGCGCGGTGGCGAGCAGTGCCTTGGTTTCAACGGCATAGACACCGAGAGAGAGAGGGTCGCAAGGAGACTACCTCTGCATTGGACTTCAAGCTGCTGCCACCACCTTCTACCGAGGTTTCCGCCAGTTGGCATTGCTTGGCGTGAAGACTCTATGGACTGGAGATGGCGGGACGGCTGCCATCGGTACCTTGTCCGAGGTTTCACTTCAAGCTTAGCAGCTTCCTGCAAGCGTTGTCAGACGTGCCGGTACAATCGAAGAGTGTGATGAGGTACTTTGGAGCATTGGTGAGTGGCAGATACTTGCCGGCATCCTGGTGGCAAGAATTTAGCAGTATTGCGCCGCAGCCAGCTTGGGGCTTGAACCATTCGCATGGGAAAATGTTCTACTTGGTCTGCGAAGGTGTCTTTCAAAGATCCTACTCAGCGATCGCTCAACAAGTGATGCCGCTGCGACCGCGACCCTGTGTACATATCCCGATTTAGCTCGATGGAAGCTGCGTCGTGCAGTGGTGGTGCTGTTTGATTGGAGTTTGGGCAGTGCCGAACCAAACCGGCAGAGCTGACACCGGCGCAGCGCTTTACACTGCACCCAGCATCTACTGCGTTCAAGCCTGGCGGCATGGCTGAGAGTGGACTGGGCCGCGGCAAGTGCTCCAGACCGAGTTTCTAAGTTTTGCATCGCCTAGCGCAGGAGCGCGATCACAAGCGACGACCAGGCCCGATCACGAAGACAGCAGCGCGTGTCACACTGAAAGTGCTACTGAGGGCATGCATGGCACGGTGCCAGCTCTCAAACAATTGAGCATCTCTTAGGCTGAGCTACGGTAGTGGCATCCTGCAACAGAGATCAACAGAGTTCTGTCGCTCCGTTCCGCTCGGCCAGATGCGACGCGATCGGCAAACGGTGGAGGCTCAGACCAAAACTACACACACACACAGCTCCATGCTGGTTCTGATGGTAATCTAGTCCGATTCCAGCCAGCCGCATCGTGTCCCAAACGGGCTTTCGAATCTGACGGATCTCCAGGACTATAGGGCGAGCCACTGACATGATTCGAGTTCGTTCAAGCGACAGGTGTCGAGGAGCGGCCAGAGAAGCGTGTGGGGCACTTGATGCATTCGAAGAGGGTTTGCAAGGTGCAGCTGGAGGGTGACGATGTTTTCACAGGTGCGGCGCGAGGAGGATGCGGCCCCTGCCGTGACCTCAATCCCGAAAACTTACTGAATTAGCTTAAATGCAACCTTGGCTCTTCGGCAGTACGAAGCGTCTGTGGATGAGAATCCATGGCATAGCCCGTGCACTGTCAATCTCTCATGAAAGTGCCGCTCTTGCCAGAAGCGGCGGGATGACGAAGTCGTCGCCTTGCGCTTAACAAAGCTGGACGCAATTTAGACGTACGGAGCTGCATCTTCTCGGGAGTCAACCGTGAGCCCCAAGCTGCGTGACAAAAGTATCACTAGCTACGACAAACCTCGAGTCAAGGTGATCCCATCATCCCCATCTCACCGACCGGCCATCAACCGGAATGCAGGCGGTGCTTCTGAGGGTTCAGGGGGAGTGTACAGCAAGAGTCCCTTCGAGAGCTAGAACGGTGACAAAGCCTAAAGCAGAGATGCAGGAAGTGCACGGAACTCCCTGTCCGTGCAACCTGGAAGCGATCGCGAAGGCCGAGCTCAGGGTGGCCTTTGTCTTTTTTGCATGAGTCCAAGGCCTAACCTTCAAAGCAAGCGATGCAGGAGGTGGTTCGAAGTCGTCGGTCAGCGTGACGTGAACAGCATCCTAGGTCGTAAAGCATTCAAGAGCTCGTGCTTGCACTGCATGACATCATGTTAAAACCCAGTGGCGTGCTTGATGTTCTGTGGCTCATGTGTGAGTCTTGTGTAGGCCGCAGCAGCAGAAGTGTGGTTAGCGGCCAGGCACTGAGAGAATCTTAGAGAGCGACAGTTGCAAGTGAGAAGCCTGGGGAGACGACCAAAGCCCAATTTCATGCAGCCTTCACTCTCCACATCCAGACTGACGCTTGCTCTGCTAAGGAGGATACGATACGTATTCCCGACGTCCTGGCGTCCAGCATGCTGAAGCCTAAGACAAAGGGTCGCGACCATGGCAGACCTTGGCGGCATGACGGCTCCCTCGAGGATGTGCGTAACACAGCATGTACCAAAGCTTCATAGATACTGGTAACAGGGGTACCACCTGCTACTGGCCGCTGCACATGATGCAGTTAGTTTATCACATGTCACAGCGAGGTGGAGTGTCAACTTTACACTCACCCAGCTCCAACAGCCACTGCCCGCCTGCCAGCAAAAGTCACAAGGGCATAGTGTGTCCTTCGGAATATGTTCCCTTCGATGTGATGCGATTTAGAAAACGGAACAGAAGGGGTCGTGCTGCCCAGGGAGCGCCGTCCAGACACGAACGGCGCAGGCTTGCCAGCTGCCTCTGTAGGATCCACGGTGCGGGTGTGAAGCGGCTTCTGTTCTGAAGTACAGTAGAAGCCAGAAAGTTGGAACATCGTGATCCTCATGCCCTTAATGTAAAGTATAGGGAATCCCAGCACTAATCATCCTAAATCCATATTCCAACCTTCAGGGGTTCACTACAAGGGCCGGATCTTCTCGTGCGGTTGGCGAGGTGACTGCCCGTGGTCCTGCGTCTGGCAGAATCCCAAGCATTGTTCAGCAACTTCGGGAGTTCCTTAATCGCCTAACTTGGTCAGATGGGCAGGGAGCCGATGATATCATCCAATGTGTCGGCTTTCTCTAACAGGAAGAGCAGTGGTGGTTTGCTGACATTGTCTGTGACACGTGAAGTCCTCCGTGGCAAGGTCTGGTACGCCAACCTGGCTCAGGAAAAAAGATGCAAATGCGTTGCAACGTGACTGGCAGGGAAGCTTGAGATGGTTGCATCGAGCGTTCACAAGTCCAAGTGTTGCCTCCAACTTTTGGCCCTCAGTGTGTACAAATGTAGATCGACCGAACGGAGTCGCGGCTTCGTCCGTCCTTCGCCTTAGCCTGAACCGTCACACCCTAGCATCTCAAACCGTTGCAATCTCCTTGAAGCGAAGCACGCAACAATGGCTGCCGCCGGCTTCGCTGCTTGGCCCGGGGTCCAACTTCCACCAGGTGCGGCCTTGGCCTCTGCAAGAAGGTTTCTCAATGTATCACGATTGCTTGCATCTTGCTCGTCTGACTTGAGCTCCGATTCGCAGGTCTTGACCGGCCGATCCGGCCAAGTTCCCATGGAGCAGCAGGAGTGGCCGAGTGAATGTTGGGCGATATTGGGCGACATGCGAAGTTTGGCCAGGATCTGGTTGCGGTGCTCGTGCGGTGCCGGAGATGGCCCCGGCCCCAGCCGTTGAGGGCCCACCGGCCCCAGTCGGTCTCGCGGGAGAGGGAAGTACCCTCCCCGAGGCAGCCGTCGGGCTCCTCGCGCTGGCAGCTCCCCGCCGGTGCCGCACGGCACAACGGGCGGAGGCCGGAGTGGAGCGCGTTCCGCAAAGGCCGCGCCGGGTTCTCGCTGCCCAGGGGCCAGATCGAGGGTTCAGGATCCTGGAGGCAGGGGCCGCCACGGTGTGTGAAAGCCGGTTCGCAGGGCGAGCGCACCGTGCGAGCGCATTTCGTGGAGTGCTTGCTGCCGCAATTCCATGTGACTTTGCCGTCATATGCAGGTAGCATCCTCGTTCCTGGGAGGCCAGAAATCACTCGTCAAGGCGCTCTTGAGATCTGAGCCATGTAAAGAAACATCCTCGCAGCAGTGTTGCAAACTTGGCTGGCTTTCGCCTCGAGGTTTCTGTCGTTTTCCAGATTGTCCGTTCTGCTTGGGGAAAGGAAGTGCTATAATCGGGATGGGTTGATCCTGCTTCCAAGAAGTTCATTCCTCGCTGGCTAGGCTGCGCGATGGGGCAGCCGTGAGGCGGCACTTGCTTGCAAGTTGACAGGTCAATGTTCTGAAACCAGTCTGAAACGCCCAACACAAGAGTGGTTGAATGTCCGCAAGAGCACAAAAGCGACGAAGCTGGAGGCATGGAGACTGATGGTGCGAGAGCTCGCTCCACAATCCCCCGAAGGTGCGCAACACACTGCGAGCACTTCGCTTTATCCATGTGGGCAGGGCAAGCCATGGAGAGGTCTGTGCTCAGTAGCACATGCTGACAAGCAAGACTAATGTGACGAATGACGCTCTTGAAAGAAAAGTGCCAGAGAAGCAGGAGTCCACACCTCACCTTGAGGAGTGTGCTTTCCCGCTGCAAGTAGCTACCCAAACTTCCCGTGTCGGCATCCAGGGGACTACATGCGGCCACGGAGTGAGCTGGTTGCCTCAAAGGACACCAGTGCAGCACCCGAAGAGCCACCGGCAGAGCAAGCTGGATGTGTTGTCGAAGATTTAACTCGAATAGAAAACTTGGTGCTGCCTGCAGGATAAGACACCGCTCCGCTCCGAAGGCACGTTGCAAGATGCCTCGCAGCAAGCCATAAATGTCTGCTTGCCGGCATGTCTGCAGGCTATGCGCTTTACCTTGGCAATACTTGCCCTTGGTGCCACCGTGCCAAGTCGCTTGGCGACGAGCGGCTTTCTCGCTCTCTTTTCGGAGCATGTGTTAGTGGGAAGCGATGTATGCATCGTGCCTTTGTAAGTGTATGGTTAGTATACGGAGTATTGTACGGATGGCCGGGAGTGGTTTCCAGTCCTTCCATGCCAAGATGCTCAAGTGTAGTTTGTAAAGCATATCGAGACCGTTGTAAGAAGTTCAGGGTTGCTCTAAAGGTCTTTTCCGAAGAACGGATTATTGAGAAAGACTCACTTGTAAGGAGGTCCTCACTGAAAGGGGAGACTGCTTTGTGGATGTTTTGGGGCCAGGTATTTTGAAGAACGTGGTCGTTGAGGTCTTTTGTCAAATTAAGGCTGGCTTTAATCCTTCGCCGCCTGCCGCCGCGCTGCGTTGCAGATGTGAAGTCTCTCTTCTGCAACTGGCCCGACGTTCTGCTTATGTTCTGCAGGCAGCGACCCCAGCCCACCGGTCAGGCTCGTGGACAATGCCGAGCGTGCTTCACGGGGTGGCTGGGCCTTTGATCCTCAGCAAGGCGCCGGCCAGCTCTGGCGTCTGTTCTGGGTCTCGCTTGAAAGACGGCCAGTGCGAGGAGCTGCGGACCCTGTCTTTGGAGCTGCAGATCTTCGTGAGGTGTATGACCGAGCAGCAGGCAGGTTTCCTTCTTAGATCGTCATCACTACAGTTCCTAAATCAAGTAGTGATGCTAGTCGGGTGAGACAACTTTTGTCCACCTTCTTGCTCTTCTGACTCTTCTTTGTTGAGTAATTCTGTAGGGTGAGCAATAAACTGGATTGTGGTCACACACGTTTACCACATGTGGCTGTTGCAGTCCTCTTCCCGCAGGCCGCGACGGTACTGGCTATGTTGGTCGCTGCACTGCTCCATTGCTGGTCGCCGGGCTGCATTTGTGTGGATGGTCAAATTGCATTTCTGGCCTCCCGAGTTTAATCAGCCTAATGTTATCACGACCAGACCTTGGAAAGGTGGACACACGCAGCCGGCGAGCCGTGTCCAACGACAGCGTCCAGCGCTCTGCATGAAAAATGTGGGGCCAGTCCATGGGCCGTTTGCCGAGAGCATATTTTCCTGATTAGTCGCCATGTCATTCTGCTCGTATTAGCTCGCTGCTGCAAGGATTGTTCGGCTCATTGGGACCGCCAGCGTCTGTGCCTCAAGCATCTACAAGCTGGGCAGCAGAGCAGAAGCGGGAAATTGGCCACACGTTCTCCACCGAGGAAACAGACGAAGAACGCAGACAGGGCCGAGCAGTCGACCTGGTGCCGCAGGAGCTGATTGGGCAGATTGAGGTGCCCAGTCGTGGTTTGATGTCTCGCCCTCGCGTAGCCTGTCATCGCTAAGCCAAGCTCATCCCAGCTAAAAGAAAGTCACGGCCCTTTGAGGCCACGACTCACTGGACCTACGAGCTCCTGTCCAACGCAGTTTACCGGGCAGGCTTTGCCACAACCCAGGACCTGACATTGTTCTGACCCTTGCTGCCTTGCTTTTGTGCGAAACTTCGGGGAGGGGTCGGATTGCTGGAGCTTGGCCTGCTTGACTGTCAATGTCGCCTTCAGAGGAAGCCTTTGCACGTGCTGCAAGGGATGTCGCAGAAGGCCACTCAGCTGCGCTGCCGGATAAGGGTAGGCAGACGATTATGTCCCTTGTCATTGCGCAGATGCCGTGCACAGATTTGCAGTGCAAGGGCATCAATCATTGCACGTTCTCTGGTTTTGGAGCTGGTGCTTGCAGCCTGACTGCAGGCCTGGAGCGTGTTGAGCAGCAGTTGGCTGGGAGCCGGTTTCTGTGCCTTCGGCAGAATAAGTGCTCGGCTGGAAGCCTGCAACAAGCCATAACAAGCCACAGGAGAAGGGGGCATAGATGGGCATAGTCGTGGCACTGACAATTTTCAAGATGAAGCAAGGCTTAGATGTGCGCTGAACCTGTTGTTTCACAGAGCGTCCGTACAAAGAACCTGGCCCATCCTAGCCTGAGAAGCGTACAGGTGTGGTGACCGTCTTACAGAGGCAGACGTGACTCGGCCGCGGGCAGCTTGGGTGTGCTCAGCCATTTGATGGTACTGCCCAACCAGCATGCCTGACTCTGCAAATGGGCTGGAGTCGAGGAGCTTCAGTCGCCTGCTTTTTACACTGGGGCTTAATTAAGATTTGTGGTTTGTGTACTTTCGGTCTTTGCGTATGGGGCTATCCTGTCGCAGTCTGGGGTTCAAGTGCACAGGGCAACAGGCAGGCCGTGAGGTTTTCTCAGGTCCCTTGGATGAAGGGAGGGAACGATGGTGGTAGGTGGCTGGAATCCCTTATGCTAACTCTTTTTTCCCATATCCAACCTCTGCCTGAAAGGCATTCTGACTGCAGGTGACACCGGCAAGAGGAAAAGAGGTGTTAAAACCAAAATATGTTTGTGGTATCAATGCCATGTGATTCGTAACGCCTTATCAGGATTTGTGGCAGAACTTTTGCGGAGTGTGCCAGGCATGCAACATGCCGAAAGGAGCTCGTCCCCGACAAGAGAGTTTGCGTTCTCGTCCGGTTCCCCCCAAATTCAAACTTCACGTGCTTTGTAGCATCGGAAAGTCTCCTGCTCTTCCCAGGTTATGCTGTTGCCATGCGCCGCACGTTTTGATGCTGTTTACGCCTCTCTTTTCTTGAGGTCCGCCGTTCGCATGTTACGCTGTCATGGACTGCCCTCGTCTTCTGCTTGCAGGGGCTCCTGTGGCCTGTGGCGTGAAGGCGCAGATGGCACCTCGCGGCTCACAGATTCAACAGATCTGCCGTTTGACATGAATCTGAGAGGCGAACACCGCCGCCGGTGGCTTCAGCGCTGCTGGTCCTTACCGGGGGCGCTCGATCTCAGGGGGCTCTGGGTGGTGGACCGATAGCCACCACACACTCGTGTAGTAAAGGCATCCGGAATCCGGATGGTTCGGAACGAAGTTGCCAAATACAAGGGCCAGGGTGCGTCCTTCGACACCCACCAATAGTATCATGTGAAGAAAGGAGCATCTGCACTGCACTGTTACGACATGAGTGGGTGCGTGGAAGTGCATGGGGCTGCCATGCCATCCATGCCTGCAGCAGGTGCCGCAAACTGTCGATCTGCGTGCCTGTCAAGAGAGCTGCCTGCATGCAGCTCTAGAGTTCTAGAGCCCAAGCTTCTGATTCTGGTCGTGCGGCAAGTCTTCGTGTAGTAGCTCTGAGCATGACTGCTGCATGTCACGCACATTCACGCATCAACCCTACGAAACGAATTCCACGGGCAGACTCTACTCAGGTTACTTCCGCAGCCTCTTCCCCCTGAACCCGTCGCAGCTGCTGCCTAAGTCACATCGTCAGTGCCGGCTTGCAATGTGCAGCATGGTTCATGCTGTCACCAGGATCGTTCCGGTACCTGCTTCTGACCCCGGTGCGCTCGGAACAGAGAGCATCTCCGAGGAGGACAGGCGCCGGCTCGTGCTTGCACACCCATGAAGCTGCGAAACTCAGGGCGGAGCCTCGTCGATACGAGTTGACTGGCAAGGAAGACCTTATGAGACAGTGCACCGTGAATAGCCGTCCACATGCATAGCCATCTACTTCCTCGTCGGTGCCGGCGAAGCTTCCCTGACGGTCATGGGAATCGCACACATTCAGAACGCTTGCGTCTGACAAGCAGGACCTGGATGCATTCTTCCACTGGCGGAAAGTCTGAGGAGACGACCAGCGCTACAGTAGCTCTTTTGCGATGTGCAGCTTATTGTAGCTTCATTGCGAAGTGCTGCTGCAGCAGAGCCTGTTGAGCCGACGAGCGGATTGGAAAATGCTGCGATCAACAGGCGCAGATTGCTGGTCAGCATTGCAGAAGAACCATGCCCTGGTGGCATGCCCTTTGTGCAGGTTGAATGCGAGCGGCGAGCGTAACGTGTCTTTCCTCGCAGGCATTTTAGATTATTTTGCCGCTGTTTTCTCTTCTCCGGCAGGTTCCTTTCAGCGATTGTCCGCTGAGCCATGTGGGCTTCAGCTCAGTGCCTTGACATCCAATCTCCCCGGCCTCGCCATGTTCGCTCCCAGCCAGCAGTCCATGTCAGCAGCCGAGCAGCAGGAGACGAAGACCTGGTTGACCTCCGTGGCCTTCACGAGCGCCACCATGGAGGCTTTCGAGAAGCACGCCATCGGCAAGAACCAGCTGGCCTACTTGGAAGACACGCACTTGAAGCAGATGAACATCTGCATCGGCGACCAGCTGCGCATCAAGAAGGCTGCCCAGGAGCTGAAGCAGGAAGAGGCCAGGCAGCAGGCCATGCAGGAAGCAGAGAGGGCCAACAAGATTGTGGCCACCTTCGCAAACAAGTTTTCTTGCTGTGGCTTGCCATGTACGCCGTTCCAGCACCATCGCACGACGTGGCAGATGTCCGAGGCGGGCATCGTCGAACACAAGGGTCTTGGACTGGGCAAAGGCGTCAAGCAGAACAACATCGACTTTGCGCAGGTGGCCGACGTGGACCGTCAGTCATCGGGCTGCGGTGGCTGCTTGGGCACCGTGACGCTCACAACCACCACCTCCGAGATCTACGCGCTGAAGACGGACCAAAGCAAGGTGGTTTTCGACGATGTCAGGAAGCACTGGCAGGCGGCAAAAGCAGCAGGAACCGCCTGAAGTGGCATTTCAACGCTGCTTTATTCAATACTTATCCTATCCCCCCAAGCACATCGGACCTTCAGCATTCTTCATCCTTGCCGAAGTCTCTTAAGTTCGCAGAGTGCTCTGCAAAGTTCTTGGGGAGGGTCAGGTCACCCTGGCATCGGCTGACTTTTCCCACTTTGTCAGCCTCAGGGCCATGAACAATCAAAATAGAACCCTTAGGCAGCTCCGTCATGCGCCAGCTCTGCCTAAAAGACCTGGTTCGGGGCTGTTAGCGTTGCACTTGTAGACTCTTGTAGGCTTGCAGCCTGTGTGTTTATCGCGTGGGCTTACCGGCGGTCTGATTCCCCAGTTGCATCGGGGGCTGTCTTGAGTCGCAGGGGGAGTGCGTGAGGCGCAGGAGCTCCAGCATCTTCCACCACGAAAGCCTTGCGAAGCGATGGTCTCCGGCAGGTTCCTTTCAGCGATTGTCCGCTGAGCCATTTGGGCTTCAGCTCAGTGCCTTGACATCCAATCCCCCCGGCCTCGCCATGTTCGCTCCCAGCCAGCAGTCCATGTCAGCAGCCGATTGGAAACTGAGCAGAGTTTGCGGGTAGGCTGTGGTATTGTTTTGTCAGAGACTTGGGCCCTTCGATTGCTTGCGCCTCTGTTACAGACATGTGTTTCGATAATATGTAAACCCGAAGGTACTGTAATTACGTCCTTGACTCCAGGTATGTTGTCGTGCATCGTGCTGTGCCGAACTAGACTCGGCCAGCCTGCGACACATTTTGCTGTGCTACATTGTGCTTCACGCTAGTCCACCAACCACCACATGCTGCTGTAAGATGTACAGTTGTACTTGTTGGCAGCCATGGAGGCATTCGGTGCGTGAGAAAAAGTGAAGGAGCTTGCAGCCTCTTAAATGGAGTCATGGAGTCATCATGAATATCAGCATCGGCATCGCCGTCAGCGTCAGCATCCTTCTCATCATCGTCATCATCGTCATCACCACCACCATCATCATCATGCTCATGGCTAGCTTTCTTTGGGCGGGCCCCTTAAAGTATCGTGGGCAGTGCAAGTGTCCAGCCGTCCAGCTGCCCAGGTTCGCGGCATGGAGCCATGGAGGAGGCAACGTCAGCTCAGCATAGCTCAGCTAGGTCCCCAACACAACCCATCCTCAGTGCAGTAGAACAGGGTCTGGAGACTGAGCAGCAACTGCCGGCAGTAAGATCTACCACGTGGCGCAGGCTTGGCCCGAAGCTCGGTGCTGTCTGCGCATTGGGCACTTCTGTAATTATTTTCCTAAGCTCCACGCCCGAAGGGCGCGGTGGGATACCCCTCGTTTTCACTCCATGTCGTGCTTGCCATCTTTGGTACCTCTTCCACCTGGCACGGCACTGTTGCAGCATGTGCAGACTCTTGAGGGGTCATCCTCGTCGGAGGCCGGGGCACATCATTGAGCCTATACAGGTAGACACAGCTTGACACGTAAGCCCGGTCCAGATCACCCCTAATCCTCCCGGCAGGCCTGCCCAGTGTATTTTCCCATGTACACCATTGACTTGGCGGCGGTCTTGCAGATGGTGAAAATCAAGCCGCACGAAGAGCTGCTGGCAGACGGAGCCCTCACTCTTTTCGATGAGAACACGGGGCGCGCAGCTTTTGTTTCTCACCAGTGGGTGGCCAAGCATCATCCAGATCCAGATCACAGGCAATTCCGAGTCTTACAAGATGCCTTGCGAAATATCTTGTCGGGAGTCACGCAGATTAGTGTGGACGTGATCACAGAGCTCATCATTGGCAAGTCTCCGAAAATGACACATTCTTTGCATCCGGCGGATCTGTATATCTGGTACGACTATTTTTCCTGCCCGCAGAAAGAGAATGGGCGTGATGCCAGCAAAAGGTATGACAGTGATCTGGCAAAAGCTATCAGCAGCATTCCAGCCTACATCGCCAAGTGTCAGCTGATGTTTGTTCTCTGCCCAGTCATTGAAAGTCGTGAAGGGAGGACGGTATTGGGACCATCGAGTTGGGCTAACCGTGCCGTGGCAGCCTGCAAGTTAGGAGCTGAGTGCCTTAGGCCATGCGTTGTTGCATCTCGGCAAACTGACGGTAATGGAAGGCATTCTCGGGCTAGGACATGAAGCTGCGAAATTGCGAAACCGAGGTGGGTGGTGCAGACTCGAGAGGCTTGCCAAGGAGTGTTCTGGAGATGGCTCCTTCTTCATGGTGAAGAGCGCCAGGCATGTGGAGCTGGTCGTAACGTCCTTTGCATCTTCCTGTGAGAGTTCTCCCGGTGAAGGCTGCTTCACGGTGGAAGAGGATCGCTCAAACATCGCCCCAGTGGTGAAGCAGGTGCTGAAGCAAAAGGTGAGTCAGTGCCTGCAGAATGGAGATTTGCCCAGCTACCGGGTGGTGCTGAATGCGCAAGCTATCCTTTGCAGAGGCCTTCCGATGGAGACCATCGCAGATGTTGTCCCAGGCTTCGATTCCTCCCAACATGAGTCTGATGATGCTGGGTCCCTCTTGGTTGCGAAGTTCTTATTCCAGAATGGTTTTTCCCAGGTGTGTGAGTATGATGCAATGGGATGGTCACCGATCTGCTACGCCGCTCTGAATGGGCATGCAGCATTGGTGAAAGCTCTGCTGGAAAGGCGCGCCAACCCGAACGATGAAACCAAGAAGGGGCAGCCGCTGCTGGCTCTGCAAAAGATGGTGCCCGTGCTGGGCATTTCTGCATTTTTCAAGAAAAACAATGCCATGACGGTGCTCCTGGAGGCCAGAGCTGATGTCAGTCCCAGAGGCTCGCGACCTCCGCCTTTGTGTCTTGCAAGCTTCGGGAACAATGCGACCGGTATACAGCTGCTCTGTCAAGCTCGAGCAAACCCGAACCGAAAGAATCTTCTGGGTATGTCTGCACTGCAGCATGCTTGCGCAACAGGTGCTTGTGATGCCATCGATATGCTCCTGAATATAGGAGAGGGCAACCTTGATCTGTCAGGCTCTTTGCATGCTGCAGCCTTGCTTCACGGTGGGTCACATACAACTATCAGCAGATTGCTTGAAGCTCGGGCAGACGTAGATGAGCAATTCCGTCCACGGCCTTGGGGCACACTTCAGCTGTTCTTCACCATGAAAGGGTTGGAGTTCAGATTGAAAAGACCTACAAGGTTGCGTACTCTGGGCTACCACCATCGTGGCGCAACCCCACTGATGGTTGCCTTGCTTGTCGGACATTTCGAGGCGGCAGCGACACTCGTGGCGTGTGGTGCTCGGGCACACGTCGAAAACTCCAGAAAGATTACTGCTGCAGATCTCATTAGTGAGGTGTCCACACCTGAGTTTCTGAAAGACGCTAGTGCAGGTGATTTAGAAGACACTGTGTCGGTCTTGTCACAACTTCGCCTTCGAAGAGAACGCTCGAGCTTCAACCGCCGAGTGTCCAGTTTGCTCCTCAACGGGACCAGGAGGCGAGGAAGAAACTAAAAAGAGGGCAGATTCCAATCTGCAATGTGAGGCGGCATGCAGAACGTTAAGCAAACATAAGCAAACATAACATGACAATCAGGAAGCGCCCGGAACTGACGTCAGCGAGCGTACCATGCGATCGACCTTCAAGCTCTTGCTATTTAGACTGCGAAATTGGTGGATACTGCATGGATTTCTGCAGGATCCACCAATATAAAAGCCTCGTTGCTTGCAATTGAGCATGTGTGCTTACCCTTCCCAAATCATCTCCTGGCGTATGTGCCTTGCTTGCTTCCGACTCATGCCGACATCCAGGAGGGCCCCAAGAACTGGTCCGATGAGCTGGCCCGATGCATCCTGAAGATCGAGAGTGCTGTATGTCTGCCTGAGCCGCGCCGCATCAGTGCAGCAAAGCGCATGTTGGTCTAGCTCGAAAAAGGATCTTGGAACCTGGTCTGGCAATACTACTACAGACGAACTGCTTCGACTTGCCAGAATACCGCTTGGAGCAAACTCGTGACCTGATGTGATGTGCTCGAGAAGAAGCATGTGCGCATGCAACAGAATATAATGTAATATAGTATACTCGACTATGTACTATATACTGACTACAAGAGTAAAACATAAGATACTATGCTATACTATAATGTAAGATACTTCAAGATGGTATAAACACCCAGAGCCCGACGTAAAGAGGAAGTGAGGAAGCAAGGGCAGGCTGGCGACACGTACTCGATTGCTGTTGCTGTTGCATGACCAAACGTTGGGCTGCGAGCAGGCAACGCAGTAGCATGGCAGCCGACTTCAGTTGACGAACATCCTGTGAGGTCACTCTTTCTTTCACACCGTGCCCGTTGAATTGAAACAAATGTAAAGATCTGTTTTACCAATGCGTGTTTTCAGAACTCATTTAGGTGCAGCCTGTGAGTCATAGATTATCTTGCCCTCACGGCAGCCAGCTGTCGTGCATGGACTGTGGCAGCATCCGTGGAATTGCTGATGAGGTCAGTCTATTCCGTTCACACCTGCTAACTGTTAGCTCTGGTGGAAGCTTGCCGACGTGGTTGTCGGCAAATCTAGCAGTGGAGTGACAGCAGTGCGCATGCGCTTCCTGTACTGAAGTGAGTGACTCAGAGGATGCACAGACCGACCGAGCTAACTCCCGCTTCAGATTTACAAAGGCACTTGATCAGCAAAATTGAATCCTGCAACCTGCGCACAGAGCCAAGACACAATGTACCAGTTCAGCACGGAGACCAGCGGAGTTGTGCGCCTCAACTAATCACGCATATCTAGGCTGGCGGTCCTAGTCCTACTACTTGGATTTCGGGGCCTCCACGTCTCAATCTGGTCACGACTTCTTTCTTAAGCTTAAGCATCATTGAGCATGCATCTATAGACTGTGCAGCTTTGGCATGGGCATGCACTGTATTTGCGTTGCGTCGGCTAGTGCGGAGTGCGGACTTGCTGTCAGGCCGACTGTGGCATTTCTGCCTTTGTGAACTGGGAGCTGAAGCCCATCGGAGGGGCCTTGAAATGTGCCTTGGCCTTTCCAAGCACAGGCATGTTGAGTTGTGTTGTTTCGTTGCCGGCAGCCTCGTGCGGCCTGCAGGCTTTCCGGAAGATTTCGTGGTCAAAGAGCTTCCTCTTCCGGACACCGAGTCTGGTGCCTCGCTTAGCCAGCTCTCTGGCAACATAATGCAAAAGCCTTAAAGGCTTTCGTCCATGCTTGAACTCGCCAATCGCAACTTGTGTCGCCGAACCCCTGGAAGGCGAGGAAGAGGACGAGAAGCAGTTCCTCCGATTCCGCCTTAAGAAGCGTGGCCTGGACACACTGGAGGCAATTGGAGACTTATCGAGAGAAGTCAGAAGTCGAAGGCAATGCCTGTTTTGCAGCAAGTGCCACACCATTCTCGCGAAGATTTTGACCTGAGTCGATTGTCTCCATGCTCGAGGCCGTTGATGCACTGGCAGCCGCTTGCCACGTCCCTGCACACAGGTTGCCTGACATATCAATCTCGCCTTTGCTTTCGCAACTAACATGTATCAAATCAGAGATCATGGGACCAGGTTTGGTTTCGCAGGGATCAAGGACACGTCTTGCTTCATGCAAGTCTCACTGCAAGACAGCAGTCGATTTACATGGTTCGCTGTTTTGACCTCAGCTGTCACACCGGCACAGTCCGCATGCTGCATGCACAGGACTCTTTTGCTGTCACGACCCAAGAGCTGACCGTGCCGCGAAGCTTGATCACCGAGGTCCGCAATGCTATCTGCTTTTCAAGGGGGTACAGCCTTACAGCCTTCAAGGGCTTTTGCTCTGCATGAACGGGTCTTCAGGAATCAATGACCGTGATGCAAGGATGCCTAGAGACTACGCAGGCCGGGCTGCGCAAAGCAGCAGCGAACCTTCCCGGGCTGCTCGGAGTAATTATGCTTCAGCTCTTCCCATGTCGCGCTGCTGCTCTACAGCAACTAGCACCAGGCACCGGAAAGAAGGACGCAACCAATAGTATCTGGCAGAAGACAACACCATAATGCGCCAATTAGACTTGCTGTCGGCAAGTCACGTATCACCAAACCGGTACTGGTTCTCGAGAACGAAAGTGGGAGCTGAAGGCAGAACTGGCTTCGGGCATCACGGCTTTCTCACAAATCTGTCTCACGAGAGGCCATGACAGGCTTGACCCCGAATAGACAACAATCACTGAACTTGAGCCAGATTGCTGCAGACTTTCCTTCTTGAAACAAACGCTGCTCGACGATCCCTCGCCGAAGGAGGAGGTGCCTCAACAGGTAAGCTCCGGCAACTTAGGGCAGCACCTTCTGCTGCTCTGCCAGACTGGCATATTAAAGCCAGCCTCATGCTACTAGTACACGGTGCCACGTCATCAACAAGCGACATTAGACAGAGCCTGGCACGAGGGCCTGCAGGGCTGCAGGGTATCACTTCTCTCCGAAGGAAACTCTCCAGTATATAGTTCGAGATGAGACGTCCAAACCTTGCTCCGTGGCACCCATAGGTGAAAGCTCTGCCAACGTTTAGCTTGGTTGCTGAAGATGGCATTGTCTGATGTGCATCGACGACGAGCCAAAACACGCACTGGGTTTACCTGGTGGACGTTTCTTGAGAAAACGTGCATCGCCATTCTCCACCAGGAGTCTTACTGGATTCTTTATCCTGTTCTCCTTATCTGAGGTATTGTTCGGGTACACGTGCTGATCCCACCCACCCACACGCACAATTGCCCATGCATATGTCGCCCATCTTTGTTGCACGTCATGTCGAAAAGAAATGGATCACCACCAGAGACAGTGACAGGCTGAATAAGCAAATCTGAGCCCTTGCTCCTGTGCAGTTTACGGGTGGGTCGTGTGCGACGCAGCCGTCGACCTCTCGTGCCAGGACGCTTGAGAGGCTGGGGATGGAGTTACCTCTGGGTTTAACAGGCATTATTTTTGGAATTTCAGGAGAAGCTGTCAGGTTGAGTTAGTGTGTCAGTCGCCACCAGAGCCTTGATGCAATAGCTGTCTCCTTTATATGGAGCGGGCTGTCGAGCAAGCTGTTCTCTGCAAGTGTGCTGTGCTTGCACAGGCAATCGCTTCATTCTTAGAGTTAGCACCTCAGCACGGTTCGGCCTTTACCACATGTGAAGACAACATTGACTGCAGTTTTGCATATTATGCTGCTAGTTTCGTCCGCATGCTTCGTCGAATCAGTGGTTTCTTGATAGGTTGCCCATCACGAAACCAGCGTGTGCTTCTGCCAGATCAGAACACTGTCCCACCTCTAATGGTGCGACTTCCGTTGCGTGACATGTTCCGAGAGTGTCGTGGAACGCGAGATGCTGTCTGAGTAGAGCGCCTACCCCGACAACTCAAAACTACCGACGACGGGTGACGGGACTAAAAGGTCCGTGGCATCCAGTCCAGTGCCGAGGAGGCCTGTTTGCCTGGGTCATTTTGGGCTTTTCTGCCGTCACAGACACGTCACGACAGCTCAAGGTGAAAGCAGCCGTGGAATCCCTGAAGACGAGGGGTTTCATCAACTACGCCATGGCTTCAGCTCGAATGCTCAAGGACCGAAGGGCCTTGGCAAGTAGATGAGCAGTGTGAGTGCCGTGACTCAGGTTGGCATGCAGCGTTTTGGCAAGGGCGGTGTCCGCAGTGACCTCCTCGGCTTGGCATACCTCCAGGCCGAACTGGGCTTGACCCAGAACCTGTTATGAACTAGCCGTATGCACATATGAACGTCGCAGTAGACGGCCGTCGCACGCTTCTGCTCAAGCTCGGTCCTGTTTGCGCACCCGTTGAGTTGTGATTAACTTTGCAGGCAATTGGATATGAACGAAAGCCAATCGGAGGCTGCCACTGTCGAACACAAAGCAGAGCTCAAACAGGTGTCTCCCTCGTTTTTCGTTCATGTCGTGCTTGCCATGCTTGGCATCTCTTCCTCCTGACACGGCACTGACGCGGCATGCGCAGACACTGGAGGGGACATCCGCCTTAGAGGCAGGGGGTCGACAGGGGATGGTAATGGATAAGCATCGGCAGGGGTAGTCGGAGTTGGCGTTTGCAGGGCGATTGAGCTGACAACTGAGATAGTCCAACCCCCGCCCAATCCTTCAACTTTATCGACAGGCCAGTCCAGTGTATTTTCCCATGTACACCATTGACTTGGCGGCGGTCTTGCAGATGGTGAAAATCAAGCCGCACGAAGAGCTGCTGGCAGACGGAGCCCTCACTCTGTTCGATGAGAACACGGGGCGCGCAGCTTTTGTTTCCCACCAGTGGGTGGCCAAGCATCATCCAGATCCAGAGCACAGGCAATTCCGA
This sequence comes from Symbiodinium sp. CCMP2456, assembly GCA_905221635.1. Classification (NCBI taxonomy): domain Eukaryota; class Dinophyceae; order Suessiales; family Symbiodiniaceae; genus Symbiodinium; species Symbiodinium sp. CCMP2456. The sequence continues at coordinate 80,437 of CAJNDV010002114.1, forward strand.
GTCTTACAAGATGCCTTGCGAAATATCTTGTCGGGGGTCACGCAGATTAGTGTGGACGTGGTGACCGAGATCATCTTCGGCAAATCCACCACAACGGCAGCACACCACTTGGATCCAGTGGATTTGTACATCTGGTACGATTATTTTTCCTGTCCGCAGCATGAGCACCAGCGTGATCCCAGTCAGAGCCAACACGGCGAACTGGCAAAAGCCATTAACAGCATCCCTGCGTACGTCGCCAAGTGTCAGGTGATGTTCGTGCTCTGCCCAGTCATTGAAAGCTGCGACAACGATACCACGGCACTCTTAAGTCCTTCGAGTTGGGCTGGTCGTGGCTTGCATGTTACTGTCAGCTTCAGTTGTCTAGGTTTACAGGAAGTTTCGGGGGGTCGAGCTGTCGGAGCGAGGCGTCGGTATGGTGCAGTGCGACTAAATGTTCATCCATGTTCAGCTGTGGAGCTAAGGCTCGAGCGACAGCAGGCTGAG
>CAJNDV010002114.1:89180-103200 GCA_905221635.1 Symbiodinium sp. CCMP2456
AGTAGTAAGCATGTCATGGGCGTCAGAAGGCAGTATTTGCGTCGCCAAACCTCAAAACCACGCTTGACAATAAAAGGACTTACAAACACTTATCGGGACTTATAAGGCTTTACCAAAACTTATTAGAGCTTAATAGAGCTTAATAAGCTTTAATAAGGCCTAATCGTTTGGGGGGGCGCATGCCTGCCACAGCTCAGGCTTCAAGTTTAAATGCATATTGCCCAAAGATGTGGACGCCGCTTATTAGGCCCTAATAAGCCTTATTAATGCTTATCAAATCTTACTAAGCCGAATTAGCGGTATCCATCTGCGGGGGCACATTCTGGAGAGGCGCATAGTGGGCCCATGATCTCTCTCTCTCTCTCTCTCTCTCTCTCTCTCTATATATATATATGCCATGTTTGCACGCAACAAGCTTTAACGACGACAACGTCCATTTTGGCTCAAAGTGCCCAAAATTTTCAGACTTCAGACCAGCTAGAGCCTCTTGCCAGACGACATGTCGTGGGTGGATGCAGTCCGCCGTACGGAGCACAGTCTGGTAGCCGTGATCAGCCAAGATGCTGACATCACGGTGGAGGCGCTGGCAAGCCTCCCTGAGGACGCGCGAGGACGTTTGCAGACACTTTTGACTTTAGCAGACGAGCACAACCTTCAGTGCGTTCCAGGCCAAGTTTCAGTCGTGGACACAGGGCTTGGGGAGGCTCGCTTCTACCTCCTTGAGTCTGGAGAAGAGTCCCAGGCCGAGGACGATCCAGTCGTGCCCACAGTCTTGCAGCCAGCCGCTTGGTGCAGCCTCAGGTACTCACTCAGGACCAGCCTGCGGAGCCAGCCCAGCCGACAGCCGTGCCTCAGACAGATGTTCAGACTCAGGTGCCGCAGACAGATCCGCAGACGCAGCTAGGCCCCCTCAGCAAGGCTAAGACCAAGGGAGGCCAGCCAGCTGTACCAGTCAAGAGCCGCCCGCCAAGAGCGCGCAGCCAGCTTTGGCAGCTGGCTCTCAAGGCCCAACAGTCCCGGCGGCTAAGGACGTGCAGACCAAGGCCATGCCACAGCCCATGCAGCAGCCAAGTGCAGTCCCAGGACAGCCGCCTGCTAAGGCCACCCAGCCTAGGACAGCAACGCGGTACTCCTCAGGTGGGGCCAGTCTTGGGATACCTTCGTGCCCCGCCCCCAGCCAGACGCCCAGACGCTCAGCAGACTCAGGCGCCTTTTCAGCCAGATCCGATGATGCTGGCAGCCTTACCAAACCAGCTAGTCGGTTTCAGCCATGGCATTTGGTATGCCAAGATGAAAGGCAGGCGTGCTCCCCAAGGCGCCACCGTACAGTGGTGCCTTCGCACCCCTTTGCACCAACAAGGAGTGGCGTCTCCCCAAGACTCTTAGGCAGCACGGTCATGAAACCGAGGGATTTTGCTTGATGACGTGCCCAGCCTGCAACAGACGCGCGTGTAGTCGCGCTTTAGCCGTCTCCAGAGCCAACGGAGCCGACCACAACAACCACGAGTGCTGTGATTGTCACGTTCCAGGCAGGTTTTTTCCTCTTCAGTCGTTGTGTCAAACCTGGTCTCGCAGGCTCTTCCAGGCGTCGTGGCCCCTAGTCAGACCCAGCCAGGCCGGAAGAGAAACACGCATGCCCAGCCCTCGGTGCTCCTGATGCCAGGCACCTACCCCCCAGACAGCCAAGGGAAACACAGGACAGTACCTAGGCATGCTCTGCATCAGTCATGTTTATTCTTGTATCCTTGTGCCAGTCTGGACCTCAGCCTGTCTCAGTCGAGAGCCCACAAGTCACTCTGTTTAGCCAACACGTTTGTAAAATACCCGCTCTCAGACTGCAGCAGGCAAAATTTTTCACAAGTCCGCTACAGACCCTTAGTCGACAGCCCAGCCGTCCCAGCGTTTGTGGACCTTTCTGGCTGAAGACCGAGGACAGACGGCTTGAGCCAAAACAAAGGGTCTTAGCGGCGTGGTGCAGTCTCTGCTTGTGCAGCACGGTTGTGCGTTGATGTGCTTGTGCACGTGACTCGCTCAAGCCTCGCCGCCTGTTCCCCTTGGCTTGGGCCGGGCGGGTTGGGAGCCTTGTGGCCATCCCATCAGGCAGGCATTCTCCCACGGCAGCTTGAGCTGGCCTTTGCAGCCTGGCTTGTGCCAGGTCTCTCGCTGTCGTGAAACAGGCCAAAGAGTCCTAGCCTTGTGGCTTCAGCCAGCCTTTTGGCTCGGCAGGTCGACCCCCCCTCGTCACCTTCGTGACCACTAGGTGGGGTCGCTGCAGCAAGTCACAGGGTCAATCATGTACTGGCAGGTGCCCAGACCATGACGTCGGTCAGCGATTCTCAGGTCACATTCAGAGCGAAGGCCCTGCAGCATGGTGTCCCAGCCACCAGTCTGGATGCGTGGGTCACAGACGGAATACAGTCTTACTCTCAGCTTCTTTTCAGGGTAGCCAGCGCACCGAACCAGATAGATGCCGGCAAACTTAAGAAGTTGCTCGACTCCATGACTCCCCCAGCCACGGAGTCAGTCGCCTCAGCCGTCAACAGACTGCTCTTCGAGGCAGGGACCTTTGTAGTCGCAGAACTGCGAAGCAGCCTGGAGCAGCCGTCCTCCGAGCCAACCAGAAAGCTCTCCACTCAGGAGCGCAGCAGTCGTCAGCAGGCGTTGCAGACGAAATTAGGCAGCTTCAAGATAAGCGGACAGTACGAGCCCAGCCATCAACTAGTCGACGCCTTCAGCAGCATGCTGTCAGACCAATCTATACGCCATGTACCGCTCAATCGTTGCAGCTCTCGTGAGCAAGAAGTTTCCAACGTCAAGCGCGACGAACACTTGCTCCGCCTCGAGAACTCAGCCCTACGTCTAGCCACGAAGCCCCAGCCAATCAAGGTCGATCTTACGATCGAACTCAGAGTAGCCCAGGCCCTCAGTCGCAGGGGTTTAGCCATGGAGATGGCGGGGCTAGCTTCGAGACTCACGAAGCCTACGCAAGAGCCCTTCTCGAACACCTTCATAGACCGCCCCCGCCCAAATTTGACCCGCCAGGCATAGACGCCTTGCTCAGGGCAGACCGTGAGATGTGGATCCGAATCGCAGACGAAGTTGGCAGCGACTTTGTAGGCCCAGGCAAGGCAGGCGCAGTGGACAAAGCCATCAAGAAGTGGCAGAACAGCATGCAGGTAGCCTACTTTTTGGTGCCAGTCCCAAAGCCTGAGAAGCCCCCCCAGCGCCGACAAAGCGGCAATGGGACACAGCCTTCTCCACAGACAAGGGAGGCAAAGGCAAAGGCAAAAGGTTCATGCAACAGGCGTGGCAGGCAGGGAAGACAGGAAAAGGCAAAGCAGGCAAAAGCAAAGACAAGACGCAGACGTCTATGCCAGCTGCCTTAAAGGGCCTCGACCCCAACTACAAGGGTCACCCTGCCCCACGGCTGCAGCGAGGAGACGTGGCAGACAGACGCAGGCCTGACATGCAGACGAGGACTCCACATATGCATGAAGTGTCACGGTGAGCACTCCTACTCAGCCTGCGACAAGTGACTGTTGCAAGAAGCTCTTCCCACAGCTGAACCGAGCCCAGGTGCTGATGAATCGGAGCCGAAACAAGCTGATCCAGCCTCGCTTTTACCACAGGTTTCTTCAGAGCCGCGGGGGTCTTCTGGCCAAACAGAGGTCCAGCCTCAGTGTCCTAACACTGCAGCCGTAGCAGAGGCGTCAGTTCCTGCCACAGAACAGCAGGAGGACAGCAATAAGCCCCAAGTCCAGCACGGAACTCTCTTCTTGGAGCTCTTTGCAGGCGCTGCCAGAATGTCGCGAGCCTTTTCCAAGGTAGGCTTTCAGGTGCTAGCCGTGGACTCTGTAAAGCCACAAACAGTCCCAGGTGTCAGCCTAGACCTCTCCAGGCCTCAGAGCCAGAGGCTCATTTTTGATCTGATACGATCTAGGCGAATAGCAGCCGCGCACTTAGCGCCACCCTGCGGGACGAGCAGCGCAGCCAGGAACATTTATGCAGGACCGCATTCGCCTCAGCCCTTGCGCAGCCCTCAGCATCCCGATGGGTTGCCAGGCTTAAGCTTCCTCCACAGACAAAGAGTGGCGGCAGCAAACAAGCTGTATGCCTTCACAACAGACATACTGAGGGCTTGCGCCCAGGCAGAGATCTGCTGGAGTCTTGAGAACCCACAAAGCAGTCTCTTTTGGATTTGCAGCCCCATGCAGGCCTTGTGGCGGGAACTCAAGGGTCGCATCTTTTTCGCAACTTTTGACAGCTGCGTGTATGGGGGCTCTAGGCGTAAGGCAACGACCTTCTGGTCGAGTGCCCAAGCAGTCGAGGCTTGGACACACTCATCTGCCTTGGGGCAGAGCAGACTCCTCCTGGGCCACAGCCGCAGAGGCGTCGCTGGTGGCAGAGCACCTGGCAAAGCTGGGAAAACTTTGCGTTTTGCAGCCGCGGAAAGAGCCTCCTTAGGACTTTTTCCTAAGGCGACGCACTCACCAGTCTGTGTTGAACCCTTTCAGGATCACCAGTGGGTGCAGTTGGCCTCCTCCGCAGAGCGCACCAAGTTTGTGCCAGGCCTCAGACTGCAGGACACGGCTTTCCCAAAAGGTTCCACCACAGTGAAAGTAGTCGTTGAGCAAGGTGTCTGGTGGGGTGGATACGCTGCCTCGTGAGAGGTGCAGTCCCTAAGTGCTTTCTGTGTCCGTCCAGTTGAAGGGACAATGGGGCAAATGACGTCCCAGCTCAGTCCTTGAAAAGACGGTTACAGACCATGCACTCGGGGCAGAACCAGTCCGAGAGCAGTCGTGTCGTGCCGCAGCAGACAAAGCCCGACAGACACTTCAGTGCAGCAGGGCTGGAGCCTGCAGTGGACCCCACCTTGGAAAAAGACCGCTGCTCTTACAGTTGCATGTCGTTAAGCCATGTTTGCACGCAACAAGCTTTAACGACGACAACGTCCATTTTGGCTCAAAGTGCCCAAAATGTTCAGCCCACCCTCCGCTCCCTAATGAGAAGAGTCTTAGACCCAGTCTGGGAATGCGGCCTCGGTTTTGGACAGATAAAACGCAGCCGTGCAGAGCTCACGTTACCCTGGGAGGAGCCAACCTTCAGCTTTGTAGCCACGGACACCTTCTTCTTGGAGGAACTACAGGACAAACTCTTGGAACAGCCAGAAGCAGTGCCTCTTCCAGTCGTGTCTCAGGAGCACAAGGCACAAACAGTCTCTAAGGCGCCTCAGCTACCTCAGCCCAGACTGCGCACGCAGCCTGTCTCAGTGGAAGCCTCAGGACAGCCAGGCAGAGAGGCAGGCGGCCCTGTCTAAGTGGAGTCAACTGCTTCGCGCCGTTCCCCACTTTTTCACCGAGGAAACACAGCTTGAGCTAGTGCACGAGCACAGTCAGGTCGAACTGGGAAACTTTGACCTCAGGTTCGCCAAGAAGAGCACCAACACGCTCCTCAGCCGTGTAAGCAGTTTGCAGCGGTTTGCAGCCTGGAAGCTTCGGTGCTTCCCTCACGAGCCACTCAGTGAAGCCGTTGTCTTCTTGTACTGTCAGTACCTCAGTCAGAAACAGTCAGCCTCGAGCGCGCCGGACCAGCTCTGCCAGGCGCTGAACTTCGCAGACGGCGTCTTAGGGCTGCAGACGGAAGCCAAGTTGCTTGTCAGTCAGCGGGTGCAAGGTCTGGCGCATCAGTGCATGCGTCAGCAAAAGCCTCCCAGACAAGCGCCAGCCCTGACAGCAGACGAAGTCAGGTGGCTCCAGACGTTCGCGCAGTCAGACGAAAGCCAGTACGAGAGATATCTGGCCTCCACATTTCTTTTCATGCTGTATGCACGCGCAAGGCACAGTGACGTAAAAAGAAGCCGTACGCTTTCCGTGGATGCAGACGAGACAGGCGCACCAGTCTATGTGGAATGCCAGGTGCTCAATCCAAAACAGACTAAGGCCAGCCGGCGCAGGAACCTGTTCCTGCCCTTGGTGGCCCCAGCAAACGGAGTCTGTCAGGAGCCTTGGGCGCTAGAGTGGCTCAGCCTCAGGAGGCACCTGGGCCTCTGTTGCTCTGGAGACTTAGCAACCAGTCCTCTTCTACTAGAGATGGCAGCCGACGGCAGCCTCCTGCAGACCAACATGGACTCCGCCACAGCGTCCAGATGGCTCAGGTGCATCCTGTCGAGACAGCCTGGCTGCAATCATGATAGACTTCTTTCCGTGTCTAGTCAAGGTCTTAAAGCCACGTGCCTTATCTGGTGCATGAAGTTCGCTGTCTCAGACTCGGACCAGACTTTGTTAGGCTACCACAGTAAAGGGAAGAGCGGCAGCGCGCTCAGCTACGGCAGAGACGCGCTGGCGGGGCCGCTACGCACGCTCGAGGGTGTCCTCCAGGCGGTGCGCGACGGCCACCTGCAGAACAGCTGGCACTCACGGCAGCCTCCTCTGCAGCGCCGCCAGTCCAGCAGACGGAGCAGCCTCGCGAGACGCCAACACTCTCAGACGACAGCAGCCCCAGTGAAGCAGCCAGTAGTGTAGACACCTGTGACGAAGATACCCAGTTACTTCAGAGCGTTAGTCACAGCCTACCTATGGTGGCCGGTGATCCAGATTTTCATTTTCTGACCAACGTCCGCAGCGGCGTAGTTCACATCAGTTGCAAACAAGCTGATCGCCTGCTGTGTGGGCGCACAGTCTTTGCAGGTCTTCAAGCGGCTGAAACAGTCGATTTCAGCGTTGTGCAGGCTTGTGCTACTTGCCAGTCCGTTGCAGACGGGCTGATCGCAGGTCAATGGGCCACTACCTCCGGGTAAGCCCTAAATTTTTCGTTCGAGCGCGGGGCAAATGACGTCCCAGCTCAGTCCTTGAAAAGACGGTTACAGACCATGCACTCGGGGCAGAACCAGTCCGAGAGCAGTCGTGTCGTGCTGCAGCAGACAAAGCCCGACAGACACTTCAGTGCAGCAGGGCTGGAGCCTGCAGTGGACCCCACCTTGGAAAAAGACCGCTGCTCTTACAGTAGAGTTGCATGTCGTTAAATGTATATATATATATATATATGTATATACACACACAGGGAGAAGCCAAACCCAAGCCAAGCCAGCCAAGCTAATAAAGCCAAACCCAGCCAAACCGGACCATCTTGAAGACAGCCCCCTTGCGCACACAGTGCAAGCGATACATACCAAGAAGGTGCGCAATGTGCTCTTATCTTGATCAGACAGTGCGTCGTGAGAACCCTACAATAGCACTTCCATCAAAAACGATGATGCATGCTGGAAGATTGATTGTGTAGGTAATTCATGCAAGTCCTTCATTACCGTGTGTTACATAGATGGAGGGATAGATAGATAGATAGATAGATAGATAGATAGATAGACGGATATATGCATGTATAAATAACCACCACCACCATTACTACTACTACCACAACCACCTCTACTACCAGCGCTACCACTACTCTGAGTATGACTACTACTACTACTACTACTACTACTACTACTACTACTACTTGTACAAGTAGTCTTTCTAGTTCTACTATTTCTACCAATGTTAGTACTATTGCCAGCGTTAGTACTATTGCTACTGCTACCACTACCAGAACCACTACCACTACTGCGAGAGGATCGCATCGAGCGCTACTACTACGACGAGCACAACTGTTCCATGTAGGTACTGGTTTTAATTTTTTAGATCCTGTTTGGCATGTTTTTGATCCTTATGGCTTAATTTGTTTTGGGCTCCCTGCTCTTCGCGGGCTCCCTGCCCTTGGCGGGCTTCCTGCCCTTCATGGGCTCCCTGCCCTTCGTGGGCCTCCTACCCTTTGCGGGCTTGCTGCACTTCCCGGGCTTCCTGCTCTTCGCGGGCTTCCTGCCCTTCGCGGGCTCGCTGCCCTGGGCGGGCTTCTTGTTCTTTCGCGCACTGCCTGCCCTTCACGGGCTCCCCGCTCTTCGGGCGCTTCCTGCCCTTGACGGCCTTCCGCCTTCCTGGCCTTCTCCCCTACCTCTCGCCGGCTGCCCTTCTCGGGCTCCCCGCTTCGCAGGCTTGAAACCCTTTCTTTGCCGGTTTCCTGCCCCGCGGGCTCTCTAGTCTCTCTCGAGCTGTTGGCTCCTTGTTCTGAAATTCTCGAGTTCGTTTCAAGCGCTTTGCTCCTTGTTTTCATTCTCGCGTCTATTCGAAATTCTTTAAAGTCTGTCTATATCTGTTTGCTCCTTGTTCGCGAAATCTCTTTTCTGCTTGAAGCGGTTTGCTCCCGTGTTTTCGAATTTTCCAGTCCATTTCGAGCGGCCTGTTCCTTGTTCATAAATTTTGTAATCTTTTTCTTAAATTCCGTAATCTCTTTCGATTGGTTTGCTCCTTGTTCTCAAATTCTCTGGTGTCTTTCGAAGGTTTGCTCCTTGTTCTGAAAGCCTCTAGTCTCTTTCGAGCAGTTTGCTGTTGGTTCTCAAATTCCCTAGCCTTTTGAGCGGTTTTCAGTATTTTTCGAGCGGTTCGCTAGTTTCTCTAGTTTTTCGAGCAGTTTGGTTCTTGTTCTCAAAGTTTCTTGACTTTTTCGAGCGGTTTGCTCCCTGCCCCTAAATTTTCGCATCTCTCTCGAGCGGTTTGCTCCTTGTTCTAAATTCTTTCTTCTGCTTCGAACGGCTTGCTCCCGTGTTCTCAAATTCTCTAGTCCATTTCGAGCGGTTTTTGTAAAAAAGATTGTGTAGTCTCTTGTAATCATTTTCGAGGCGTTTGTTCGTTGTTCTCAAATTCTCTAGTGTCTTTCGAGCAGTTTCGCACCTGTTCTCAGAGTCTCTAGTCTCTTTCGAGCGGTTTGCTCCTGGTTCTGGAATTCCCTAGTCCGTTTCGAGCGGTTTGCTTCTTTGATTCAATATCTCACTAGTCTCTTCCAAGCGGTTTGCTCCTGTTTCTGTCCCTTTCGGACGGTACGCTTTTGTGTTTCAATATCTCTAGTCTCTTTCGAGCGATTTGACCTTTGTTTTCCAAATATCTATTTCCCTTTGTAGCAGTTTGCTCCTTGAGCTCAGCTTTTTTAGTTTCTTTCGCTTGGTTTGCCCCCTGTTCTCAATTCGCCAGTCTCTTTGGGGCGGTTTGCTCCTTGTGCTAGTCTTTTTCGAGCGGTTTGCGCCTTTTTCTCAAATTATCTAATCTCTTTCGCTCGGTTTGGTTCTTGTTCTGAAATTCTCTGGTCGTTTTCGAGCGGCCTGCTCCTTTTGCTCAAATGATGCAATCTCTGAGGAGCTGTTTGCTCCTGTTTTTCAAATTCTCTAGTCTCTTTCGAGCGGTTTGTTTCTTGTTTACAAATTCCCTAGTCGTGTTCCAGCGGTTTGCTCCTGCTTTTGCACGTTGTGTTCTTAAGTTCTCTCGTCGTGTTTCAGCGGTTTTCCCGAGCGGTTTGCTCCTTGTTCTTAAATTCAGTAGTCTCTTTCGAGAGGTTTGCTCCTTCTTCTCACGGCCTCTTGTCTCTTTCGAGAGGTTTGCTCCTTCTTCTCACGGCCTCTAGTCTCTTTCGAGCGGTTTGCTCCCTGTTTACAAACTCTATGGCCCCTTCCGAGCGGTTACCTTGTTCACAAAATCTTTGGTCTCTTTCGAGCGGCTTGCTCCCGTGTTCTCAAATTCACTCCCTTTCGAGCGGTTTGCTCCTTGTTATCAAAGTCTCTGTTTTTTTCGTGCGGTTCGCTCCTTTTTTCTCAAATTCCCTAGTCCCTTTCGCCAGTCTCTTACGGTTGGTCGCTCCTTGTCTTCAAATCGTTCGGGATCTTGTTTCGAGCGGTTTGCTACTTGTTTTTAATTCTGTAGTCTCTTGCCTAAATCCTGTCATGCCTTTCGAGCCGTTTGCTCCTTGTTCTCAAATTTCTAGTGTCTTTCGAAGGGTTTGCTCCTTGTTCTCAAAGTCTCTAATCTCTTTCGGGCAGTTTGCTCTTGCTTCTCAAATTCCCTAGCATTTTTCGAGCCGTTTGCATCGTTGTTTCAATATCTCTAGTCTCTTCCAAGCGGTTTGCTCCTTGTGCTGTCCCTTTAAAGCGGTTTGCTCTTTTGTTTCAATATCTCTAGTCTCTTTCGAGCGGTTTGCGCCTTGTCTTCTTAAGTTGCCTGGTCTTGTTTGAGCCGTTTGCTCTGTTTTCTCAAAGTCCAAATCTCTGTCACTCGGTTTGCTTTTTATTTTGAAATTCCCTAGACTCTTTCGAGCAGTTTGCTCGTTTCACCTAATTATCTAGTCTCTTGCGCTTGGTTTGCTGTTTGTTCTCTCCTGGGCCTTGTGCCCTTGTGCAAGGCTCCTTGCCCTCACGGGCCTCCTGCCCTTCGGAGGCTCCCGGCAGACTGCCTCTCCACGCTCACGTTTCTTATTCTCGTCCTTCTCCGTCTCCTTTCTTTCTGCGTCTCCCCTCCCCGCCCCTCCAGTGACTCTCCTTTTCTTTCCCTTCCTTTGTCTCGCTTCCTTCACCCTACACTTTCCCTGCTGTCTTCTCCGCTTCCCTGCCCTCTTGCTTTTGTTCCTCTCTCCCTGTCTCTCACTTTGTCTGTCTGTCGCTCTGTTTCTCTGTCTCTCTTGCTCTCTTCCTCTTTGTCTTCTTTCTCTCACCTCTGCTTTCCCCGGCCCGTCCCTCTTGGTTTCCCTCCTCTCATTTTGTCTCTTTCTCTCTCTTTTTTTTTTCTCTCTCTCTCTTGCCCTCTGTCACCCTCCCTTTCTTTCCTACAACTTCTGTGTCTCTGTCTTTCTGTCTCTCCGTCTGTTTGTCTCTTTGTCTCTCTGTGTTGTGTCTCTTTATTATTTTGTTCCTTCGGTCTTAAAACCCGCGAAAAAACCTTGTATGGCCGGTTAGGTTGTTTTTTGCCTCCTGAATGATTTCCTGAAGTCATGTCTGATTTGGACCAGAGTGCGGACGCTTGGTGTGTGAGGCCGGTGCACTTGGAGAAGGAAGAGGCTGCAAAGGCTCCAGCAGCAAAGTTCCTCCTGTCGATGTCACAAGCTATCTGCACACTGAGGCCTCGATTTTCCACTTGCTGCTGCCACGACCTGGAGCAGGAGAGCTCTGTCGATCGTTTGCACAAGAACACTCAGCGGTGGTAAATGGGCTAGTGCCATAGTTAGTCTCTTAGTCGCTCTGCACGGAGGTGTGTCCTTGCCCGGTCATCATGTGGGGCAGTTTATGTCCCTTGGACTGCATGGTGAAGAGCGACTAGTAGACTGCAGTTGCTGGAAGCTCGTGGGGTGGCTTCGCATATTCGGGGGACTGCTGACTCATTGCCAGCGGCACTCAAGCTAGGTTGTTCCAGTCTTGCTCTTGGCGTTCAGTGGCTTTGGAGTTAAGAGTGGTTAAACCCACGTGCGACATATGAAAGCGGTTTAGCTGAAAACTGCAGTGACATCCTCTGCACCTGCCATCGACACCCGAATTCGGGGAGACTTACTCTTGACCTAAGTTTGGGCGAATCCGTCGTGGCTATGACACTTTGCACATCACTCCCTTGTCCTGTACAGTTCAGATTTCAATCTTCTCGGCTCGTTTCATGAAATCCTCGGCTCTTGATTTCCACGCCTCTTCATTGCTAATCACTTTCGCTTCAAACATGTTCCGGCAGGGCATCACAGCTGAAGACCCAGCGTTGCAGCGAGTCTGAGGCGGAGTTATCTTGCTTACGACGGCCTCGACCCCGAGGAGCTGACCCTGGAGGCCTGGAGGTAGCCTCTGAGCTCTGAGATTGCAACTGGCGTTTTCTGCAGCTTGGTGTTGGCGTCAGGCCCCCAACACGGACGATCCCGTCCGGCTCACTGGCTGTATGCGACACGTCCTCATTCGGCCAGAGAAGCTCAGGCGGGATGCTATGTAGGTCCTTGGAGCAAGACGGAACTCATCAAAAAAAATCGACGATCCTCCTCCCCACCCCCCTCGACCCCAAACTGTCCAATTGCACCGCAGTTGGTATTTGGAGCCCAACGTTGGCATTCCTGAGACCGATTGGGCAGACCAGCCTGGGACGAAGGCCAGGAATGGGCTTCGAACTTTTCGGTGTTTCGGGTTTGGAGGTGGCCTCTCACCAGGCAACCCAGAGCAAGCAGTTTTAGCGGCTGTGCGTGTGCATCTCCTTAGCCGACCGGATGCAAAGATGGTCGTGGATTCATCTCCCTCCGTTTTACTTCTCGAAGCACTGGAAAAATCTCGGGTGCTCGTTTATTGTGACTATCGCAGCAGCCTCTACACCGGCCTGCATGCGTAGATGCATGCATGGATACCCAGGGTTTTTTGCAAAAACGATGATACAGCCCCCTCCTTGCCAATGCAATGATGGATTTCACTTTCTTGCAGCAGGTAAGCCGTGCAGTGAATCATTTTGCCCGTGCCCGCGCCAAACATGACCTTGATGAGCTGCTGGCTTAAATCCTCTTGCAATCTGCGGCTGGGAGATTAAGCGAGGCGCAGAGCCGGCTGAGGTCAAAGTCACTGGTGCTGGATTTTCAATTGGGTCCTGGACAGTATGCCACTATGGCAATGCGGGAGGTCAATGGCTCAAGATAAGTTTGCAAACATGAGCTTTCTCTTTTTACGGCCGCCACGCCATTCCTCTGGCCTGAGCAGCAAGCGCTCCGCAGGTCATGCGACGCCGGCCGCCGAAGGCACCGCCGCGTCACGTGGTCTTCAGCGACACCGAGGCACCGGCTTGCTCCGGGAGACCAGCCACGGCTACTGGTAATGTCCCTCTTGACCGAAGGAGGAGCCTGAGAGTCTTCATCAAAGCCGCGAGCGTGGAAAAATGGAGTTCGTTGCAAGGACTCTGTGTGACTTCTGCGAGCGCTTCCCCCTGCTTGAGTAGCAGATTGCCACTCAGCGCAGAAATACCTCCGTGTCTCGTGCCGCCTGTTAGGCCCATGCACGCATGTCTTTCTTGTGCCAACCACGGCAACATCGCGTTTGTCGCACGATCTGCACGCGCAGCTGATCTCTGTTCATTTGTGTCGCTGATGTCCTATGATGTCCTATGTTTGCATCCGTATCCCTTTCGTGGCTCAGGGGCGCTCGCAGCGCGATTTTTTTTGGAGTTACCATTTTATCGCGTTTGATTGCCATGCCAAGCAGCTCAACCACTGCATGCTGCTTGGATTTGCAACAGTATCCACAAGCCCTGCCCCAGAGACAGCATGGCCCAAAAGCCTCCCATGCGCTTCGTCTCATTGTTCCGAGAAGTCTTGCCCTCTTGTAGAGACCAGAGGCAGCAAGCTTTGAGACAGAACGAACCATAAACTCAATCTGTGGATTGTGGTACGAGAACTGCCATCTCTGAACACCCTTTGCAGCCAGCCGCAAGACATCGGACAGACAGGCCTCGCGGCGGCTGCCGTGGCGGGTCTCACCGTTCCCACCTTCGTTCCTGCCGGAACTCAAGGCGAGACGAGACCAAACACAAGCTCCTCAAGAAAGGCTTTTCGTAGCGTCCAGGTTCGGAGAGCTCGAGAAAGTTTCTACTGCCATCTAATGCCTGCAGGTCTCCGCAGCCCCAAGGTGCAATCTGCACGAGGCTCTCAAGCCACAGGTGGGACTGTTTAACATTTGGCGCAAAGCGATGCGATACAGCAAGCTTTGGCTCCGCGCAGGCTCTTACAGCACTGGCGCAGTGGTTGGTGCGGCTGCCGTGGCTGTCTTTGGCACGGTGGCGGCGCAGCGCCCGGCACGCACGGCACAGAAGGCAGACTCTGGCAGTTTGCAAGTAATCCGTGGCCGCTTTGCTACGATACAGCAAAATAGGAATCTTAGCATAAACCACTTCGTGTGCTCTGGTTTGGCTTAGACGAGACAGTACAGATCACCAGGCCTCCCGCCGCGAGCTGGCTGTGGCGTACGAGGATTCCGGGATTGATCTGCTCGACAATGGCACCTCGAGCTCTCTCAAGATTCTTCAGTTCATGGAATGAAGCAGGAAATAGCATCGAAGAAAGCTGGCAAGATTTGAGGCTACACTATCATTAGCAGTTGCTCTCGCTGGTAGCACAGCGCGTGCGGTTTTGCCTGTCTGAGGCAAGTTCGCGCAGGGCCTGGTGG
>CAJNDV010002116.1:226-13006 GCA_905221635.1 Symbiodinium sp. CCMP2456
ATTTTTAAGGGTAATTAAACCCAATAAGGAATATAAATCTAGATTTTTAATACTACCCCAACCATAAACTAGATAAGGTTGATTGTATTGACCTGGCACTAATTTAGGCGAGGCGGATGTTCGATCTGTTTGGAAATGTCGCGTACAAGTAAGTGAGATATCCTTGTGATCCCCCAAGCGGAAGTCTTGAATTTGCGGTTTCTGGGTTATCTGTGCAGAACCTGAGGGCTTTCAGAACATTATTCACTAAATTAACGGCTGTTTCTGGTAGTTTCTGCAGAGCCTGCAGAAGTTCTGACTAACGGTCACTAAGCCGTAAACCCTAACCCACAAGCCCTAAACCCTGGGCTTTAAACCCTAGTGCTACCGAAAACCCATGCCCGAAGCCCTAAGCCCTTAACCGCAGACCCAAATATCCGTAAGCCTTGAACCCCAACCCCTCGACCTAAACCCTAAACCCTAAACCCTAAACCCTAAACCCTAAACTCAAAGTCAATCCAGGACCTGAGCAGGGAGTCCCTGGAACTCAGCTTGGCCCACTTTGGCCAGGTTCGCTTCTGCTATGTTGTTGCTCAGGGTTTAGGGTTTAGGGTTTAGGGTTTAGGGTTTAGTTTTGAGGGGGTCTAGGGTAGGGTCCAGAAGCGTTTAGTGATAGAGGTTTAGGTTTTGACTTCGGTGTTGTGCGGTTTTAGGGTCTAGGTCTTGGGTCTAGAGTTCCTAAGAGCTTTGGGATTTGAGTTCAGTGCAACCGAGGGTTAGGGTTTCACTTTAGAAGTAAAAAAGCCTTTGCATTTTGGGGTTTTGGAGGTCAGAAGGCTTTAGTTTAGGGCCGGGGTTTTGGGTTTGGGGCTGCAGCTGAAGGTTTTCGAGTTTTCCGTTCGTCAGCCCGCGCTAATAACATCAGGATTTCGCACATGGGTAGTTCTCTAAATTAGGGCCCCTTTCAGGTCCCCAATATAGTACGGCACCTAAACCGACCCTAGTTTTGTTACCTACCCACATGTGCTCAAGGTCCTCAGTTTTTGTCGGCCGTGGCCGTTAAAGCTGGCTATGCGAAGCACAGCTGGTCCAGCAGACGACATCTCAGAGACAACGCGTAAAGCAGATCATGCCAACTTGCAGCAGCGCAACCTCATGTCCACTGGTGCAACGGTACTTTCCATGGTTCTGTCTTGTATGTAAACATGTAGCATTTCGTACTGCGCAAGAAAGCCGGTTTAGGAAGACAGGATTGCAAGGAGCCAGCAATTGGGGCGCTACTTCACCGGATAAAGCTCTTTGGTGACCTGTGGAGTGCAATGTCACAGTGTTTGACACAGAGCAAACCGGCAGTTTTCTGGATAACCTGCTGAAGGATGCAACATCCTGTCCAGAGTTGCCAGATGCCCAAACTACGAACTCTGAACCCCAAAGTCCTCCCCAGGCCGCACGCCATCGAACACCCGTTGTGATCGCACCGAACACCTCAAACTTAGATCCCAACCCCCCCAAACTTTAAACCTGAAGCGCAAACATTGAAAGAACCCGAATCCTCAACCTAAAGCCTTGAATCCTAAGCAAGGAAGGCCGGATACCCTAAACCCTAGAGTCCGCGGAGCTGTACCCTCAAGCAAAACTTTCCCTGTCCAGAGCTGCGGAGATGCTGCAGTGAAGGTGCTGGCAGAAAGCTGCCGAGTTGCAGGGAGGTGGCAAGATGAAAACTTTTGGTTCTGGGCATTAATAATTATAGAGGCCTTAATAATTAGATTAGGGTTGTGGGGCCCGTTACACTATGATTCTAATAAGGAGCCCCAAAAGCCCTATTCTAATTATTAAGGCCCCTACGTTACCTTGGGCTTCAGAAGTGCGGACATGCGCATCCGACGAGCGAAGCTAGGTGTTTGTCATTGCACGTCTGTTCACATCCATGCCGTCTTGATAATATAGGGGCCTTAATAATTAGAACAGGGTTTTGGGGCCCTTTAATACCGAACCCCCAAATCGTGTTGGTAATTATTTAGGCCCCTACATGAAGTCGGCTGGCACACAGTGTGTTGCCTACGCCGTGTGTCCCTGAGACATGGGAGGATTGGCATGGTCATCGTCATGTTCGTCGCATCATCGCGCCCCGAAAAGCGCCCACATCCCAAATCGGAAAAGCCCGAAACCCTACCCCTAAACTACTAAACCCTAAACCCTAAAACGAGAGACCAAAGAAGCCAAGGCTTGCCGCCGAATCTCGTAAAGCTCAAGTTGAGCTTCGAGGGCTGCACGCGCCTCACCGATGCTTCTCCGGCCGCCTTTGGGGGACTTTGGGGTGCCTAGAAGGGATAGGCCTTATGGTAACCCTTATAGTAGCCCTTATAGTCGCCCTTATAGTAAGCCTTATAGTAGCCCTTATAGTATGAAGGGTGTAGGGTGTTGGGGGTTTAGGGTTTAGGATTTCGAGTGTTTGGGGTTCCGGGTTTAGGGTTTAGGATCTCGAGTGTAGGGTTTCGGGTGTTGGGTGTTTAGGGTTTAGGGTTTAGGGTTTAGGGTTTAGGGTTGTAAAGTATGGTGGCTTCTGCCGTGTTCCTGGAAGCAGTAGCTATGGGATCCTTAAGGGACGGGGGGGATACATGCCTAGACCCTAAACCCGAGCTTCAAAATTGGTAGGGGCAAGAGCATTCTGAAGCGAAGCGGTTTCAGGTAAAAGCCAGGAAGTTGGACCATGAACATCTTCATGTCCTTAAGACAAAGTATAGGCAATCCCATTGCCAATCATCCCTACTCCATGTTCCAACTTTCTGGGGGTGCACTATGGGGTTCTGCACGGCTGCTGATGTGACCTTGCTGACAGCTTGTAGTCTAAGAACAATCGGATGTCCATGGTAAACCCTAAACCCTAAACCCGAAGTGTTTGTCACAGCCGGTCGAACCCATTGCTGGGGAGTTGGCACTCTATCCCGCCGCCCATCAAATTGCTCTGTCAGTTCCTAAATCCGGAAACGATGGAAGTTAGAGTTAGCAGGCCAAAGCACTCACCACTGCAGGAGGCCTTAGCTATGCTCCAATGCAGTTCCTGAAATCAACCGCAGAACCTGATATCACCATCCCCCGAACTCGGACCTCTGATTAATTACAGCTCTTCCTTGAAGCGCTCTAGGGCTTAGGGGTTTTAGGGGTTTTAGGGTCTAGGGAATACCTGAACATAAAATCCCAAGCCGTATAAATCCCTGAAATTGTAGACGCCCTTCCGGACCAGACTCAGAAAGTCCGGTACGCTCTTCTGGGTTCTTGGTTAAAGTTAAGTTACCAGAATAATGAAACCTCATTATCTACTATGGAACCCTATCATGGTAACTTAGATTAAATCTCTTGGCAAGAACCCAGTCTTGGGACTTCCTGATTCAGGCTCTCACTTGATGGTTCAGGGCTTAAAGTCTAGGTTTAACCCTAAACCCTAAACCTTAACCTCAAGTTTCAGGGTTTAGGGAATCAGGCTTTCAGGTTTGGCTTAGGGTTTTGCGCTTCTGACTTTAGGGCTAACGGCTTTTCGGTTTGAGGGCTCAGGGTTTTGAGGTTAGGGTTAGGGTTCACGGCGTAACAGCTGTAAGCACGGTTGTTACGGCTTTGCTGGGTTTTATATTGAGTTCCAACTGCTACCTGTTGCCCTACTCGCAACCTGGCTTATGACGTCCGCAGACATTAGGCATATGCATGTGCATTCCACATCCAAGTGGTTTTGTGTTCTCTAAAGCCAGTGCCGCCCAGCTGAAATTTCCAGTCCAGCTTCGCTGTCCCAGGTTTCTCTGCGAACGCTGGCCACCTGCATGGGTGGCTGGGCTGTTGTGATTGGCTTCTCGAGTTAGTTCAGAGTTAGGGTTTAGTTACATGGATGCAACGGTCAAGCTTGAGCTTGAGGGTTTGGGTCAGTGTTGATGTCGTAGTTTCCATGGTCGATTTACAACAGTGTTGAGGCCCCCACCCGCTCATATGCACCATACCCAAAACCTGCTGACCATAAAGCGCTGAGCAGCCTAAACCCTAAACCCCCAAACCCTAAACCCTAAACCCTAGACCCCTAAACCCTAAGCCCCAAACCCTAAAACCCTAAATCCCCAAGTCTTCTGTGACCCGCTGCAGTCCCAAAGACCAGGCCTACAGCCGCCCGGTACCGGCAGCTTCGAAACACATGGCTCTAAGCCCTACCCCTACGTCTACGGGTGCTATAGGGCTCTTTCATAAATAGGGTTCCCTCGAAAGGGTTCTCTACGGTTCCATAAAAAGGGTTCTCTTTAAGGGTGCTGTAGGGTTCTATAATAGGGTTCCCACAGCTTTATCACAGAGCCCCACAGCTTGATCACAGAGCCCTGCAGCTTTATCAAAAGGCCCCACAACTTTATCACAGAGCCCCACAGCCTTATCACAGAGCCCCACAGCTTAGCAGAACCCTAAACCCTAAACCCCAAACCCTAAACCCTAAACCCTAAACCCTAAACCATAAAGCAGGTCTCCCTTTGAAGAACCTGTACCTGGACTTCGTGGGCTGCGAGAACCTCACGGACGCCGGCCTGCAGGCCGAGGGAAGGGCTGAAAAGTAGCGGATGCAGGGCTGTTCCAGGGAAGAAGTCGTAGCAGGAGGAGTAGTAGTAGTAGTAGTAGTAGTAGTAGGAGTAGTAGTAGTAGTAGTAGTAGTAGTAGTAGTAGTAGTGACAGTAGTGGTAGTATGGGGGCCTTTCGGGTTCAGGGTTTTGGGTTTAGGGACGAATTACGGAAAGTATTCCCTAGGGGTTCCGCATGGTTTCATGTCCCCCCATAGCGTGTCAGGTCTCTCGGGTTTAAGGACCCAGGATATGGGCCCCTAAAAAGGTTACAAGCTCGCCGCACCCCGAAGCTACATTACATTCTGCATACTGGAAACCTACCACACCAAAAGCACCCATCCGATGCCCCGAACGGGCCTGGCCGTCCTAACCTTCACGCCCGCACACCGTGAAGCCTGGACAGCCCGAACTAAGTCGCAACCACGAGCCCCACCGCCAAGCCGATGAACACGGTTTAGGGTTTAGGGTTTAGGGTCTAGGGTTTAGGGTTAATGAATGTGAAGAGAGGTGCTGGCTTCTAGCCTTCCTTCCACCCTTGAGGAGCTGGGTCAAAGATTTTGCAAGCAGGTTGTCAGGTATTTCCAGGTAAGCTTCTAATTCAAGGGTGTCTGTGGGTTTTGTCTTGGGGGTTCCGCTTTTGAGGCTCTTCCAGGTGTAGGGCCTGGGGGTTATTTATTCTGGTTGAGGGTTTCCGGCGCTGGATCAGGTCAAAGAGCTGCACCTAGCATCTCCGAACATTGTTCGGCCCTTCGTAGGACGTCGGGTTCAATTCAACTGCCTTCTTTGTTATGTTGAGGCGCGGAGTTGAAGCTACCGCAATAGCGGCTTATGCTTTTGTACATATCCCAGCTATGATGCCTCATCAGACCCTCTGACCAGACCCAGAGCAATCCTCGAAGTTGTCGCCTTCTGTGAGCGCCCACAACCTGCCAAGCAAGCCTGAAGCACTGATACTGCTAGGCACAGTTGCTGTAGGTGTAATCTTCTTACTGCTACCCATTACCTGTGACAAGCCCCGGAAAGCCTATACTTGTGGGCATAGTCAAACCCCAGGGACTAGGCCCCAAACCTGTAAAGCCCCTTGAAATTCCAAAGCTGTCTTATAACACTGGAAGACCCTTACTGTTGTCCAGTAAAGCCCTACAAAACACTTTGGACAATAACATTCCACTATTATTGCTGTGGTTGTTATGGTCCCTATATAATCATAGCAGAACCTACCCCAAAGCCCTATTTCAATCTTAAGGCCCCTATACCAGGGTAGTGTTCGAGAGGGCTAGTTGGAAGGAGCTAGAGCTTCACTTTGCCGGCTGCGTGAGGCCACCCGACCGAATTAACTAGACTCGGATATTCTTGGGCCACCAGGCAGTAGCCAGGACCCTCTTTGTGCCCTTAAACAGGGGTATATGGCCCCAACTTGTAGGTATTTAGGGTCGAGGGTCTAGGTGGATGTTTTGTTTTCGCCACGTTGGTTGGGAGCCTAGACTGTGAGAGCAGGACTCCTCATCAAGCCTGGTGGCAAGCCATAGGTATGCAAAAGCCCGCGTGAGACGTCAAGAACACGGTATAAGTAATTAGTGATGCAGACTATTCCCCCAAGTTCGTTAAGGTGCCTACAGTACCCAGCCCCCTCTAACACCCTTGTCTATTTCTTGAGGCGGCTATGTGATGCAGAGCCACGCTTGAACTTAAAGGGAATGTTTTGGAATATACTACAAACCCTACTTAAGTTACTCAGGCCCTTGTATTACCCTAAACTCCCAACCCGTAGACCGCGCACCCCCAAGCCCTAAAGCCTAAAGCCCACCCGAATCACGAATCCCTATATCCCTAAAGCAAGCCTAAAGGCCTAAGTGGCATGGACCTTTATGTATTAAAATAGTACATAAAGGTCATTCTTACAAAGGCCTAAACCCTTCAAGCGCAAGGCACAGGCCGGCCCGGCCGGGATGGGCCGGCGGGTCGGGGCGGGCATGGCAGTGGGAGAGGAAAAAGGACATACGGGGTTTAGGGTTTAGGGTTTAGGGTTTAGGGTTTAGAGATACAGCCGCCTACGCGCCAGTCCACGGCAAACCCAAAGCAACAAAAACCCTAAGGCAGAAAAAGCAAATGCCCTCAACCCCCGAACCTTAGACTGAGGCTCTATTCTCCGGGCGTCCGGTCGCTCCATTCGAACCTCCCTGTCAATCTCAAAGTTTTCAAGGCTTGGCCATTAGCTGTGCTATGGTCCCTTGAATATAGGCTTGTTTAAGGTTTCGGGTGTTTTGGGGGTTTTGGTGTTTGGGGTGGCTTGGGGTGTATGGGTTTAGGGTGTGTAGGGCCTGGAGGGGTTTAGGGTTTAGGGTTTAGGGGGGTTGAGCGTTTGGGGTGTGGGGTTCAAGGATGAGGAGGGTGTAGGCTCAGGCTGTAAGTTTGTGTTTCGTGCAAAAACTAAGGCCCAGATCCTACATCGCGGACTCGTATCTTCTCGCAGAAGTGCAGTAGCATTGTTTCTGAAACAGCAAGCTTTCTCAGTCTGAACTCCACATACCCACTCCTATATTGTAGTTTTGCCTTTGCATTGGTGTATAGGCCCTACAGCGAGGCGTGTGATTCAACGTTTATCCCTAGAGCCTAGACCCGGTATCCACCTGGTTTCAAACCCCTATATGGCCCCTATACATCACTAAAAAACCCAAACGAGCCCCGTGAATCACTGCGAAGGCCTGAAGGAGCGCCATGAAACCCTACCGGCATCCTACGCAAAACTTGTGAAAGCGTCATTATGAAACCCCCCCTTTTGGTTCCCTCCAACAGGCCACTTTCCGCGGCAACGGCCCGAAACCCTAAACCCTAAACCCCCTTTGGTTCCCTCCAAAAGGCCACTTTCCGCGGCACCGGGGTGAACGCCAACTTTTCCAATCGCGCCGAGCTCCGATCCTTTGTGGAGGTCCTGGAAACCTGAGCTTTGACGTTGAGGGTTCGGGGCTTCGGACCTAAACCCTAAACCCTGTTGGTCTTAGGGTGGGGAGTAGAGGGTTTAGGATTTAGGGTTTAACCATAAACCCAATAGGTTTGGGGTGGAGAGGAGAGGGGTTTATGGCTCCTTAGGGATCCTGTTTAGGGTTTAGGGTTTATATAGGGTTTAGGGTTTAGGGCTTATATATAGGGTTTAGGGATACTATAGTTGTGCCCAGACACCTATTCTAATCAGTGAGGCCCCCTACATTCAGAAGAGGGCTGCCGGCAAGGAGTAAGAAAAACTCGCCCCTGAGAGCCCGAAAGGAGGAATCCGAACCCAAGAGTGCACAGCCCGAAGCCCTGTTATAGGGGCCTTAATAATTAGAATAGGCTTTTGGGGGCTCCTTTAAAGGGTTCTACAGGGGCTACTATAAGGGTTTCGGGTGTAGGGGCCTTATCAATTAGAATAGGGTTTTGGGTTTCAATGTACCATAATTACAATAGGGAACCTCAAAATAATATAGGTAACTGTTAAGGCCCCTATATTAAACGCTTCCGCAAACCGTGAACCCTAAGTAGCCCCAAAAAACTAGACCCTGAAACCGAAGGCCTGATGGGGTTTAGGGTTTGGGGTTTAGGGTTTAGGGTTGACATCCTTAGGGATTGTTCTGAGCTCGTATAGGGCCTCCTGTTATGATATACGGGTTGTCAAGTATAAGCTTGAGGACAAGGCGGCTGACGTAGGACTTCTTGCGATGACATACTGATCACTTCTTGTTTAGGGTTTATATAGGGTTTAGGGTTTAGGGGCAGGCAGGTTTGCAGGACCTCGCCCAAGTTGAGCGTCTGCAGCATCGATGGTCTCACCTGCTACATGCTACCAAGACCACAGCCTTCACCCTGCCGCTGCCAAGCCTCTTTAAACACAAAATGCCCGAAACCCCAAACCGTAAAATCCAAACCCTCATGGTATATCTGGTAGTCATTACTGCGTTGTTATCAGTGTTATTCGTATTACTGTCATCGAAATTATTGCTAATGTTATTATTGGTAGTACTCGTATCATGAGCACGAAACCACTATAGGGGTCTGAGTAGCTCAGAACAGAGCTTGAGGTCTTGATTTAGGGTTCAGGGTGTAGGGTTTCTGGACTTAGATTTTCTATTTTCCAGGGTTTTCACGGTACGACCACGTAGGCACAAGGCCCAAAAGTAAGCACTAAACCCCGAAGCCTTCAGCGAGGCGTTTATCCGAGTGCTCGCAATGAAGTTGTATCCGTCATTTCGTGGGAGGCTGCCCAAAGGGCAGATCCGACGATCGAACTGGTTGTCGAAAAAAAAGCCTGCTGAAGTGAGGGTTGGCGGTTCCATTTCAGGTCATCTCAGGTTCTCAGTCTTCAGTTTGATTTTTGGGTTGCTGGTTCGGAGGTTAGGGTTGGTTTGCTTAGGGAGGGGATGCTGAGGTTGAGGGTTTTGTGGGTTTTTGTATGCGGATTTCAGGCTTTTGGAACAAACAGCCACGGCTTCCACACCTTTGCAGTGCCCTAAACCCTAAACCCTAAACCCTAAACCCTAAACCCGAAACTCTAAATCCTAAACCCTAAACCCTAAACCTTAACGAAGCCTAGGATCTAGGAATGAGGATGTGGGGGTTAAGGCCCAGCAAGGTCCAACATCCGAAACTTCCAGACCTAAGTCGTCCTAAGCTTTAGGGTTTGGGGCTTTAGGGTTTAGGATTTAGGGTTTAGGGTTTAGGGTTAAGCCCCCCCCACCCCCCCGACGCGAAACTCACTAAACCCCTAACCCAGAAAGTCCCAAACACTCAACCCTAAACCCTAAACGCTAAGCTAAGCCCATCAAGCCCCAAACGCAGGCCTCCGACGGCCACCGGGTCTTCCGACCGGCTGATGCCATCGGTTCCTGAACGAAGGGCGGTTGAGTTTAGGATGTAAGGTTTAGGGTTTAAGGGTCTTGTTGATAATTAGAAGTTTAGAGTTTCCTAAACCCTAAACCCTAAACCCTAACCCCAAAACCGTTTTAGGGCTTATAGGCTTTGATGCTTTGGGGGTTGAGAGACGAGGCTGCCGTGGCTCAGAAAATCTGAGCACTGCGGATCTCTTGGGCCATCCGGGACGCTGCTTTCACAGGGCACGACAGGGGATACTATACGGGCGAAGAAGTGTTGCCACAAGGACTCCTGGGGTCCCTAGGGTGTCTGAAACTGGTTGCTACAGAGGTTTAGGGTTTAGGGTTTAGGGTGTAGGGTTTAGGGCTTGGGCCTTTACGACAAGGGTTTCTCTCGCTGTAGACTTTAGGCGACCCTTGGGATGGGTAGTAGCGGGCACCTAGTGCAGTCAGGATGGGAAAGTAGTAGTAGTAGTAGTAGTAGTAGTAGTAGTAGTAGTAGTAATAGTAGTAGTAGTAGTAGAAGAAGAAGTAGTAGTAGTAGTAGTAGTAGTAGTAGTGGTACCCTTTGTAGTAGCAGTCGTAGTAGCAGTAGTAGTCGATAATGGAAGTGAAAACGGTGACACTAGTGGCAGAGGCAGAAATAATGCTAGCAGTTCTCCTCCAAAAAAGCAACTGCACAAGATAAAGTTTACTGTCTAGCAGAATGAAGATAAAAATAGATTCGAGCAGCAAGCAGAAACCTCTCGTGGGCTCGAAATCATATGCCCCGTTGCATAATGTAGGGGCCTAAATAATTACTATTTTGGGGGGGTTAAGTTCCTTGTGATAATTATGGTATAACCCTAAACCCTAAACCCTAAACCCTAAACCCTAAACCCTAAAGCTCCAGAAGCCCCAATCTGGCCCCCTAAGTCATGGAAGGCTGAAGATCCCTTCATCCCTAAAGCTCGAGCAGTGGCGAGGAAGCTAGGCAGCTACCAAACCTTCCCAGGGCCTTAATAATCAGACTAGGGCTGTGGGGGTTCCTTTAAAGGGTTCTACAAGGGCTAATATAAGGGTTCTGTAAGATAGGGGCCTTAATAATTAGAAAAGGGCTTTGGGGTGGCTCCTTATTATAATTCTAGTAGGATATACCCCCCCAATCCCTATTGGCTAGAGTAGTGTCCCATGCAAAATCCCTGGGCTGGAAGTTCCCAAGACGATCGGGGGCGTCGGGTTTAAGGTTTAGGGCTTTGGGTTTAAACCCTGGCCTCTAAGCTCCAAACTCTGAAGGTTTTGAGGTGCAGCATGTAGGTTAGACACCGGTTTTCGGGCGTAGGGTTAAAGTTTGTGGGTGGGTCTTACGAAATGGTTTGTAGGGCTAAACCCTAACCCTGAAACCCTAGACCCTAAGCCCGGTAGTGTTAGGGCTTTTACACGAGACTCTGAGATGCTAACGTAGGGAGCCGAAATAATTACCTATAGTATTCTTGGGGGTTTCTTATTATAGGTACAGTATAAAGGACCCCAAAACCCTGTTCTTATAGGACCTATAGTGCCCTCTAGTTAGAAAGGGTAGAACCCTATAGTTGATAAGGGCTCCTGGAGTTGAAGCTCCCAGACTCAAGCATGTCTTTAGGGTTTAGGGTTTAGGGTTTAGGAATTTAGGGTTTCGGGTTTACGGTTTTAGGGTTAAGGGTTAAGGGTTAAGGGTTTAGGGTCTAGGGAGGGTTTAGGGTCTGAAGCCCTAAATGGCTGTAGTGGCATTGCGGGAAACTCCAGGATAGTTAAATGAGGCTTTTTATAGCGAGATGTGAGCGAAAGCATCAGGAAATTTCGAACAACTCAAGGTATCGAACCCTTAAATAATACCAAGTAAGCCTAGCACGCAAACCGTATACACTCTAAACCCTAAACCTCAGGCAAATAGCCCAAAGCATGAATCTAAACTGATCTCGGCCCTGGAGCGACGCTAAGCCCTAAAGCCCTAAAGGGTTCAGGGTTTAGGGTTTAGGGTTTAGGGTTTAGACAGTGAAATGTACCCTGCACAACACCAGAAACTTTAGAGCCTCAATCCTGAGCCTCCAAAAATACGCTGCAGGGTTTAGGGTTTACGGGTGTAGGGTTTAGGGTTTAGGGGTGTAGGGGTTTAGGGTTTAGGGTTTCACCCTAAGCCTTAAACTCCCAACCCCAAGCCGAAAGGGTCCCTGAGCCTCAAGAGTGTCCCGGCCAAGCATGGCACGTTTCACCACGCACGTCTCACCGCAAAGCTCGAATTGCCCGAGCTCTTCTAAATTCGTCAGATCAGAGAGATTAGGCTTCGAGGTTCCTGGTTGAGCACCCTAAACCCTAAACCCTAAACCCAAAACCCTAAACCCCTAAACCCTAAACCCTAAACCCCTGTAAGCCCTACCTGTAAGGAAGCCAGGGATTTGGTGTCGGCACCGCTTCCTTTCCTTGAGCCAGGAGCTCCGCAGAGATGGTTCCTTTAGTGTTTTAGCTTCTCTAAGAGTTCTACCCTAAACCCTAAACCCTAAAACCCCTAAACCCCTAAAAACGATAAGGGCACTCAAGGCTTCGGGCTAGGGTTTAGGGTTTAGGGTTTAGGGTTTAGGGTTTAGGGTTTAGGGTTTAGGGTTTAGGGTTTAGGGTTTAGGGAATGATGAATCCCTACAAGTTAATGTACTCAAATCGGATATACTTTGGCCCCAAAGTACCAAGGTAGGGACTATTCTAAGGCGAAAGTAGATAGCTACTTGGGTAGCTAAGGAGTTGAGGGTTTTGAGGATTTGGGGGTTCAGGGTTTAGGGGCTTAGGGTTTAGGGGTTTAGGGTTTAGGGGTCAGGGCTTGATGGTTGAGGGCTTTAGGGCCTTTATTGGGGTTTAGGGTTTAGGGTTTAGGGTTTAGGGTTTAGGGTTTAGGGTTTAGGGTTTAGGGTTTGTTTTGGCTCAGAAGACATCTTGGCTTAGAAGACAGCTTGATGCCGAACTCACTCTCATCGGCTCCTGGCATCAAGTCCGGACAGTTCAGAGTTTAGGGTTGCGTTCGGGGTTTGGGCTTGTGGGGATCCTCTTAATTTAGAAGCCTAAACACTTACCACTGTTACTGTTAGGGTTCCTTACTACAAATACACTATAAAGGATCCCAAATCCCTAATCTAATTATTAAGGCCCCCTGCATTCTCCCTAGGCCCTAAATCCCAAAGGCTAACAGCAGGCTGCATCCTCATCGCGCCCGCAGCAATTTCAGGGCTCACCCATGCCGACCGCCTTTCTTCCAATGTGAAACAGGAGCCGTCCTGAGCACGACGGGCTTGTGGTATGAAAGGCTTAGAATTCAGTAGTAGGGCTGGGTGAAATCATCCTAGTCCCTAAACCCCTAAACCCTA
>CAJNDV010002117.1:0-11635 GCA_905221635.1 Symbiodinium sp. CCMP2456
TTGGGTCCTGTGGACCCTTAGGGTTAAGGCCCCTACATGAAGCTTCTAATTATAGTAGAATGGGCCCCAAAACCCCACTCGAATTATTAAGGCCCCTACATTAAGCCCTAAACCCTAAACCCTGAGCCCCGAATTAGCTGCTCTTTGCAGTGACCCGAGGATAAAAGCAGAACTGATCCGAGCCTGCTTGCTCCTAAGCGACCCAACCTGTTTTCAGGGTTTAGGGCTTTAGGGTTTTAGGGCTTAGGGCTTTAGGGGTTTAGAG
The DNA here is from genome assembly GCA_905221635.1 of Symbiodinium sp. CCMP2456. Lineage (NCBI taxonomy): Eukaryota > Dinophyceae > Suessiales > Symbiodiniaceae > Symbiodinium > Symbiodinium sp. CCMP2456. The sequence continues at coordinate 266 of CAJNDV010002117.1, forward strand.
TTTAGGGCTTTAGGGCTTTAGGGGTTTAGGGTTTTAGGGTTCGAAACCAATTGCTCAGCTGGAACCTCGCTGAAATGCAGACAGCAAAGGTGCTGGTGGTCTCTTCTGCGCCTTTCACGGGCTCTTCTCGTAGCTGACAACGAGCCGATGTTTGCAGGGTCCTCGTTTGGGCTTTCAGCGCAGGGATAGAAACCACAAGCCATCACAAACCCCTAAATCCTAAACTAAACCGTGAGCAGGATCTGCAAAACCCACCTGAGATTTGCAAAAGTGCTCTTGCCAAGTCGGACGACAGTGACAAGTCAAGAAATCACAAGCTCTCTACACTAAGCAGTTGATGTTCTGGAGCTTGCTTTCATGTGCATGCCTGCAGACGGTGCTTGGATGTTCCTCGCATCCACACCAAGTATGCCAGAATGCGCGAATATCGACCGTCAAGTTCGAGATCTATTTCTGAAGCGCTATTTGCAGAAAGCTCCCGCCCTGAAAAAGCCGTTCAACTTTCTAGATCAACCCCACAACCAGGCTCGGTTCACGGTGGGTGGTGTGTGTGTCTGTGTGTGTGTGTCTCTGTGTCTGTGTGTGTCTCTCTCTCTGTGTGTGTGTGTGTCTGTCTGTCTGTCTGTCTGTCTGTCTGTCTGTCTGTCTGTCTGTCTGTCTGTGTGTGTGTGTGTGTTTTAGTTCGTTGTTTAAGAGGTGGTTTCTCTCGGATTTGGGTATCTTACTTAGTGACCGGTGAACAAGCATCCGATTGCTTGTGGTTTAGAATGGGGTGCCTTACTTCCTGATTCTCCCACACTGTCGTCTTAGGCTGCAGCTAGGACGGGGTTACAACTACGAAGCAATGTTGCCAGACTTTATCGATGCTGTCATCTTCCAACTCCCGAAACCGTGGACCTCGGATGTCCAAGTCCTTGGACAACAGACCACAGGAGTTTTATCACCATATGTGTTATGGATAACCCTATAAACAACCTTCAAACCGGATGTACATGTGTGTATATATATATATACATATATATATATATATCGAGTTTAAAATGCAGATATTGTAGTGTGTATATATGTACATATATATATATACATACATATACATATATTTATTTATTTATTTATTTATTTATGTATTTATGTGTGCAAAAGCATTCTAAAACGCGACAAGTTCAGCATCTCTTCCTGTGCCTGCTTTGTGCTTCTCGAGCATCCTTCCAGGCCACGGCCGTCATCGCAGCAAGGCGCCAGTGAAAGCAGTTGAAATCCACCCTGAACCTGTACATACACAGTGTATATATATATATATGTATATATTGTATGTGTGTATACACATACAAACAGACCTGTCCACTTATTCATTGCGCTTTTATTCGTTTCAGTTTGATTGTTTGATTTACTCATGTGTCTTTGTTCGTATGAGAAAGGTAGATGTTGTGGCCTTCAAGGCTTTAGGGGTCGAGCTTTTGGGTCTGCTGCTTAGGGTTCACCAGACATTTACGATGCCCGTTTTGGCAGGTGCCTTGCCAGTCGTTGCTTCAGGTCCGCTTTTGGAAGAGCAAGGCAGCCTACAATCGACTCGAGAAGGGAGGCTGATGCAATAATCCCGCCGACAAACCGTAAACCTGATCCCTAAACCCCACAGACCATAAACTCTATAAACACTCTTGATTCCCACGATCTTCTGCCGCCAGGTTCTCCTTGCAGTCGACGCCTGCGCAGCTGCTGCACGGGCCTTTCCGCCAGATAAGTACGTACTGCACCCTATGATTTTGGTAGTGTACTATGTTCTACTTTTTGTTATATTATGTGATGTTATGTTGTGTTGTGTAATGTAATGTTATGTTGTGTTGTGTTGTGTAATGTAACGTTATGTCCTGGTTTGTTATGTTATGTTATGTGATGTTATATCATGTGAAATTCCGTTATATGGTATTCAAAATTGTTCGTGTATACCGTTTATGTTATATTTTTTACTCTATAGTGTGTATATATATATATATATATACATATGTATAATACTCTATTACAGATGATATAACCCTATTATAACCAAGCCGTTTCCCAGTTACTGTGCGCTCAACCCAACTTTGAAGTGCGCCTCATTGTAGGGTTCACTCAGCAGAGCACCCAGAACACTGCAAACGTGTAGGGTTTAACGGCGTCCTCTGAACTGCACATTGCTGCAGCATTTGCATGGCTGTCTGTTTTGTCCACACGCTTATATTGAACTAAGGGCCTCCCCGAGACGATATGTAGATGATAGGCGATCGGGTTTATCGGTCTATGGATGCCTACCGCCCGCACCCCAGAAAATCCTACATAGGTTTTAGGCCCTAGACGGCAGAGCCCTCCCAGACCGAAACTTCTAGGTACTCAATATAGCGAGTCGAGCCGAGAGGCCATGAAAACTTGAAGGAGCAAGGGACAAGGATGCCCTGTGTGGGTAGAAGCTCATTATAGTAGAGAGACTGCCAGATGTACAAATCAGAAATTTCAGGCCACAGAATTTGCGAATTCAGCTGCTAGGGCCGATGGTATTCGCACATGCAGAATGGCAGAACTGCTCGATGACGACTCAAGGTCGCTGGTTTGCGCTGCGGCGTCGTTCCTCTTCCTGCTCTTCGTAACAGCCATGGGCAGTGGATCCCAGCAAGCATTCTCAGAGTGTGGACTTTTGGTTACCCGATATTGCACGGCTTGGGGCAAGTGGGGCTAGGGGTGGTGATGCCAAACAGGAATGAGCTTCGGTGATTCGGCCATTCATCTTGTCCGTCGTTCTTCGTGTCGCCCGCGGGATGCAGACCGTGCCTCACAACTCTGGGGTTTTGGTTTCGGGTTAACGAGCTTTGTTTGCTTGGGGGAGGGGAGAGGATCGGCAGAATGACTGGATGCTGAATGACCAGCTATAGTGATAGTGTTGCAGTGGGAGTGAGACTGGAAGATACAACGGGCCTTCCTAGACCATAATAGATTGCACATCCAAGTAGCACCACGAGCAACTGCAGCAACAATATCCAATGAGTGCTTCAGCAACGGAGTGACCCAACTAGAGATCCTAATGTCTGTGGTTCTTCTCGAAAGATTGCGCGAACCCTGAGCCATACAGATCCTAGGCCCTGCGCCCTGAGTCGTTAGATTTAAGCCAAACTACATCCCACGCTTGACCTTTGACATCCCAAAACCCCACAGATACCCCAAAGCCCGAAATCCTAAGGCCGCCCCAGGGTTGAGGATTTCAAGGCCATAAACCCTAAACCCTAAACCCTAAACCCTAAACCCTTATCCCTGCAAGGTTGCGACCAGTGGACCTTCCTGGAAGAAGGCGAATCTTGCTCCAGCGCAGCAAAGTGAAGTGAGGGGGCTTTGGTTATTAGGGCTTAGGGTTTAGGGTTTAGGGGTTTAGGGTTTAGGGTTGAGATGTCTGCTGCGGCTGGAAGTGGACCTACTACGAATAAGAGCAACAAGTTGACGAAGATCGAGATGACGATGGTGACGGTACTCCGATTATGCCGACCACGGTGTCGGGAGTGACGGCGTTGGCCATTATCTGCGTCATTGTGATGAAGAAGACGCAGACAATGGCGATGATGGTGTGGAGCTGATGTTGAAGAAACAGAAGATGCGATGGCACTGATGGCGAGGGAGTGATGACGATGGTAATAATGACATTGATGCTGCTGTTGGTGATTGAGATTTCGTTGCTGTTGTTGATGAAGGTTTTAAAAGAGAGAACATGTTGCTGGTGATGCCTCTCTGCAGCTGGATGTGGTTTTTCGAGCATGTAGCCTTAACGAAACTACAGAAGCCTCCGGTGTTTTTCTGGGGCCGGAACGCCGTTAGGTGCTGTAGACTTGAGGCCCTACACGCACTTTTTAAGGCCCAGGATGCATCTCTTTGGCATGGGTTTGTCATCTGGCCTTCCATGGCTTCGCGCAATTAATATAGGGGCCTCAATAATTACCTGCCTATACTTTGCTGGGGCTCCTCATGGCCATCATAGTATAACGGGCCCCAACTTGAAGGCCCCTATAGTACCTCCACCAGGCTCTGGCAATCGAACCATCTAGGAAGGTAGGTGAGTAGCAATGTGAACATTCGCACCGAGATACCAGTAGTAGTAGTAGTAGTAGTAGTAGTAGTAGTAGCAGGACTAGTAGCAGTACAAGTAGTCGTCGTAGCAGTAGTAGTAGCAGTAGTAGTAGTAGTAGTAGTAGTAGTAGCAGCCGTAGTTGTAATAGTAGTCGTTGCAGCAGTCGTAGTAGTGGTAGTCGTAGTAGTAATAGCAGCAGTAGTAGTAGCAGAAGCAGCAGTAAGGAGAAGTGGTAGTGATAGTGGTATGTAGTGGTAGGGGAAGGGGCAACAGCAGCGGCAGCAGCAATAGTAGCAGCAGCAGTAGTAGTAGTAGGAGGTGCTCCAATGGTCTATCATTGCCTTCTTGTTGACCAACGGCGCTGCTTATTCACATATGTCGTTGCTTGTCTCCTCGATCCGCTAGCATCTGCGTTTGTATCTTGGCTAATTGCTGCGCATGAAAGTTTGCTGCTTTTACCATTTGCCAGTTAATGCTCTTCTAGACATACAGGCCTTGTCCGTAAACTCGGAGGTAGAAGCGAGAATCTTGTAACATACTTGTCATTATGACTTCAGAGTAAAGTATTGGGCAGCTCGGCACTAACGTGTTCTTAAATCATGCTCCAACTTTTCGAGTTTACGGCCGAAACAACCTACATAACACCCAACGAAAGGCAGACAGCAGAACACTTGTATACATCGTCTTAACAAGCCCTTAAGCAAATCAAGACGGGGAGCCTTCACAGGCAAGTAGTGCTTACCGCTGAGCTTGACCCACTGTCCGTCCTTGTCGACCTTTCGTCGTCGAGGCTTCTACGTACAAGCTACAGGCATAAAACCCTAAACTCCTGGGGAACATGGGCTTGCGGAGATCTCACACGGCAAAAAGAGGGTTTTGTGCGCTCTTATACAATTTTGATGGTCTTCTAAGAGTTGTGTGAAGGTTTAGGGTCCTCACCGCGAAACCCTGAACCCTAAACCAAGATCCCCTAAACTAACATCCTACAGCCCTAACCTCACGCGAAAGACAAAGGATCCGGGCCTTCTGGGCTGCGAAAGTTGCGACGGAATACAAGCTGATTTGCATTTAAGCTTTAAGCTTCAGAGCTGCCACGACTTTATCGGCCACGGCTATGGCGGCTATGAGGTCTTTCGCAGCGACGGTCCTGAAACGAAAGGAACCGTATGCGATGCGGGCTACATCGCGCTTTGGGCGTATATGCTACGGCTTAGAGCTGAGGGTTTCGGTCTTTAGGGTTAAGGTTTCGGGTTAAGGGTTTAGGTTTCAGGGTTTGGGGTTTCAGGTTTGGTGTTCCAGACTCAAGCACATGGGGTTGTAGGCCCGGGGTGCTAGGCCTACGGGGCTTCTCACACTGGTGACCGTGGAAAAGAGCTACATGTCGCCCAAGACTGAAACTTAATAGGCCACGAACCACAAGCCCATTCTACAGCTTGAACTTGAACCCCGAACCCCGAACCCCAAGCCGAGAAGTAGGCTTTAAGCATCATACCCCGAGCCAAACCCCACTACGTCTGGGGCGGTGGCCGTGCCGGTGATGAACTTCCCATCCTGGGTTCAGGGGGACAGAGCTTAAGACCCTATTTAGGGTTTCGGGCAGCCCAACCCACTTAAGCCTCAGGGGTTCCCTTTAGGGCTCCTCCAAGGGTTCCTTTGAGGGATCCCTCAAAGGATCTACAAGGGTCCCTTGAAGGGCAGTGGGCTTCCGGGTAGATTTGATTTGAGCCTTCAGACATCCAGCTCATTGGAGCGCTGCTCCAGAATATGCTGCGGAGCTGAGAGAGTTGAAGGGGTTTGGGGGTTCACGGTTGAGGTTTTAGCGGTTTAGGCAGAGTGCACTCTTGCGCGTTCTTTGCCGCTTTCACTGCATTAACCAACAACTCATGACTTGGGGTACTGCCACCTACACCCTACCCCCTAAGCCCGAAGCCCCGAACCCGAAACCCACATCGCACGCTCGCACGCCGCAAATCCCATTTTGGCCCAAGACCTAGACCTGGAGCCTCCCTCAACTCCTTGAAACTCTGCCTTTTTGCGTCCTGGTTTAGGACTGGAGGGTTTGGGGCCCTTACACCCCGAAACCCTAAACCCCGAACACACACACCCCTTCGGGAAGTCCTGGAGGAAGCGGTTGTGCTTGTCTGTGAGGTTCGGCGACTTCCGGATCCTCGGAAGCCGTGGGTTAGGGTTCGGAGTGTATTTAGAGTTGCATCCACGAACCTACGACGCGAATCAGATGAGCTACTGGATCTTCCGAAACTTCCAGAGAGCTGTGTCAAGCTACGGCTTAAGCTACTCTGCTTTGTGAAGGGCTTAATATTCAGATGATGTTCAAAACATCTAAACGCATAGAAAAGTAACATCAGCAGCAGCAATGTAGCAATGACCATCAACTTTTCGAATACTAAACTTACAGCTTACCAACAACAAGGAATTAGGGAAAGCTGTCTGTTGCCAATACAGCACTCGCTGAAGCCTCCGGTCTTGTGCGGCCAGAAGAGCCGGAGAAGACAAATAGGGGCCTTTATAAGTAGCATAGGGCTGCCGTAGGGGATCCACAAAAGTTTAGTGAGGGGTACTATAACGGCTCTATTGGGACTTGTGGTAGGTCTTACTCTGTAGAATAGAATGTTGGGGTATGTTAAACTACGTATAGTATATCGAGACTGGGGAAACGATGAGCAATTATTCAGACCCCCGTATTCTCACCAAAGCTTCCAGTTCGAATCCATAGCCTGCACAACGTAAGTCATGAACATCGACGAAAAACTCTCAGTCGAAGTTGGGTGCGGCACTGGACGCCAGGATACGGATCTGGCCTTTGGACGGGAAAAGCGTAGGTTCGGAATTTAGACTTGACGGCTATACTATACTATAGTATACTATACTATAGTATACTACGCTATACTATATTCTATTATGCTATACCATACCATACCATACCATACGATACTATGCTATACAGACAATAGAGCCCTGATGGCCGCAAGAGGGTTTTGGATTTAGGTTTTGGAGTTCAGGGTTTAGGGTTTGGGGGTCTAGGGGTTCAGGGTGTAGCGCAGTTTTGGCCATTTGGGTGCAAGAGCGAGGCTTGACTGGCTTCAGCCCAGCGTTTCGGGCTTTGGGTTTAGAGCTCGTGGGTTTGGGGCTGTAAGTGGAAGGTTTCGAGTTTAGATCCAACCCCCAAACCCTGTACACCCAAACCACCTAAACCCAACAACCCGAAACTCAAAGCACCTGAGCCCCGTTGGGACCCCTGGCACGCAGATGCGGAAACTCTGCATCTGACCAGGAGTAACAGAGGCTGGCCTCAGTCGAAACGAGGAAAATCTGGGTCTTCGGGCTGGAGAGTAAAGTTTAGTAGCTTTTTGCAGGGTTTTGGGGTTGAAGGGTTTGGAGTCTGAGGCTCAAGGGTTCAAGGGTTCACGGGTTTGGGGCTCGGAGGGTGTTTGAATGGGTTGACGAAGTGGCACTGGGTTTGTACGGCTGTCTGGGCTTATACAAGGTTCTGGTTTATGAGGTTGTATAGAGGCGCTGTAAGGCTTGACTTTAGTTTAAGATAACGACTAGAATACGCTTTGGGGGCATGATACGGAATAATCAGAATGAGGAACCCAACGGAATATTGTGTCTAAAATTTGGGGTTCGTGGCTTCTTTAGAGGACTTCTCCTTCAATGGTGGGAGCGCTTCAACGAGCCGCAACGAACACAGGCCTGAAGAAGCAGAATAGGGTTTGCATCGGGATGTTAACAGGGTTTCGAGGGGTCTTCCAAAACTCCGAAAACCTAGAGCCTGAACACTGAACTCTAAACCGTTTGGGATGAGAAAGGTCGAAGCCTGAAACGCCGTAACCTGCTAAGATTCCGACGAACTCTCCGACACAGGGCTGCTGGCGACCTCCGCTCTTGGATACGGTGCCGGGGTATATTCAACGACGATTCTTTATAAGGACTGCACGGAGATCGTACTACTACTTCTTTAGACCTCGATATTTCTGGGTGCCGGTGATTTGCAGTTGAAGGTTCAAGGTGCGGGGCTAAGGGCTCTCTGAGAGCAGAGGGCTGTAGCAGTAAATGCATGCCTTCAAACCCCCAAGCCCAAACCCGCTTTGGGATTTTGCGGAGCTCCGGTGGGTTCAAGGCTTCGGTTGATGAAAGTCTGACAGTCTTAGAGATGAAAGAGTCTAGGCTCTTGGGCCTTGTAGGGCTCAACAGTATCTTCGTAATTGCCGGAAAAAGCAGCTCGTGTTTCAAGTGGCATTTGGCTCCCGAAACCCATGATGTTAGAAGGACCGTTCCGATGGAGGCGGCCCAAACAGCCGTCTTGAAAAAATGTAGAACGAAACATGCAAAAGAAATGTGAAATAAAGCTAGAACCAGGCGAAACAAAAGACAACGAAAAGGTATACAAAACGTTGGAAAAGGTGAAGACCAGGCACAAGCCACGTGACGCGGCTTTTCCTGCACTGCCGCACCCGCCCCACCAGCCGGGGCTGCCGGGCAAGCGTCCCCATCACTTTCCTTTACAAAAGGCGATTACACAGGTGTAGCAAAGGCGAAACAAAGGTATGAAAAAAGTTGAAAATGTGAGAAAAATGTAAAAATACTCTGAAGCATCTCAAAAATAAATGAACAAAGGTAAAGACCAAGTAAAGGACAGGTGTCTGGGACATCCCGGATCTCCTGGCCTGCGCATGGAGTTTACCTTGCTTTTGCATCAGTTTACCGCTTTCACACCTTTCTTTCACCTTTCTTACACCTGTTTTCACTTTTTCTCTTCTTTTGCAGAGGAAATGGTAGGGACGCTTGCCCGGCAGCCCGCCCGCCTGCCCGGCTGGTGGGCGGGCGTGGGAACGCAGGAAAATCCAAGTCACGTGGCCTGCGCCTCGTCTTCACCTTTTTCACACTTTTTGTTTACTTGTTCGTTACCGTTGTGTTTCACCTGGTTCTAGCTTTAATTTACCTTTTTGTTTGCCTTTGTTCTACCTTTTCTTCACCTTTACCTTTTATGTACCTTTATTGTGCCTTTTATTCAAACTGACATCTGCCTTTGTCTCCCTGGATCGGACCTCCTATCCATAGTAAAGACACATAGCATTAATGCCGAAGCTGAAGTCCGATAGAACCTGATCAAAGAAAAAACATATGTTTATGAGTCTTTCCAGTGGCTAGCAGGACACAGCACACGAATCATAGCTATTGCACGCCAAGCGTCCCAGCCCAACTCTCAAACCCTACATCCCAATGCCCAGAAGCTTGTACTTAGAAACATGTATCTATGAACTTGCGTAGCGTAGAGCGTCAACACCCGAGGGCTCTACACCCGCGAAACCCCATAGCAGCCCGGAGGACCGCAAAAACGCCAACGTAGACCACCGATAGAAGGGATCTTATTCCTCTGGTGCTTAGCAAGAGGAGATTTATAATAATTGATAAACCCCGAACCCGACAGAACCGTAAGCCTCAACTGGAATCCGGCCGAGTGGCCTCAGGGGTTGGCAAAGCCAAAGCCGCAGTGGCGCGGTCGCCCTGTCGTCCGAGTCTACTCAGCTTTGCCTAAGACTTTACAAGGTGTATACTGGGTTTTAAACCTACCGACAAGGAAAACATCCTTCAAAGAAACCAGCAAAAAACACAACACACAAAACCCTCAAGGCCCTGCTAGTAAATCCTAAACCCACCAAGCTGCAGCTTGCAGGGATTCCACTCCAGCCTCCTTCATCGGTGGGGGAAGGACCTCCTTCGACTCCTCGCGCGAAATTGAAAACAGTCGGGGCCAAGTTGGCGTCTTGAGGGCCTTTAATTACCTGAGTAATTAGGGTTTCGGGGTATGTTATAGCACGCTTCGATTACGGCACAGCACTGGCATAGAGTATCTCATATTAGGGAACCCTTAAAACTTCCTTTTCCTAAACCTCAGGAACCACGGGGTGCCTGGAAAGCCGGTGCTGGTGCCGGAGGTGGAGGCATCTCCTCTACGACCTGGCGCAGGGAGTGGGGTCCTTTCGAGGTTTGGGAGCCGCGATTCTGAACCCTCAAAACCTCTGCAACATAGGCATCGGGAACCTGGGAAACTCGCACCAAAACCTCAAGGTCCGAAGAGTCCAAGCAGACGAGACGAAGCATGCAATGCTGAAGAAACGTTCGAAAATTACCGAAAGAGCAAGACATCAACAAATTGTCATCAAGGCTGGAGGATTGTCATCATCGCCATTACTATGCTCATAGCCATCACCACAACCAATCACATGGAGAGCTGATCCATCGCCACCACCATCGTCATCATCATCGTCAACAACAACAACAACATCATCATCCTCATGTACTCAGCCGGTCAAGATAAAGCCTAAGATCTAGAAAACACATCCCATAAACGGAGACCATAGCAGTCATAGCAAAACCCTACACACACTTCTCTAGACTCCGGTGCCCGTCCGCAAAATGCCTCAGGCTCTGTCGGAAAAGAAACCTTCGCCTGCTGGGCCTTGGCGTGTGAGCTTTCAGCGCGGTGTAGATGGGGTTTAGGAGTTTAGGGTTTGGGGTCCAGGGTTTACTTCGGGTTTAGGCTTCCAGGATACCGGTGCCGAATCTCTGAGTGAAGTTCAGAGCGAAGAGCTGCCGGCTTTGTGCGGCGAGCATCGCGCAGGGGCGGAGATGTTGGAGCGTAGGGCGTGGAATTCAAAGTTGATGGTCAGCTATGTCTATCTAACGACGGCCTCAGGCTGGCATTCAAACCTCGGTTGTGGATGTCTTTTTAGTGGACGAACATACTGAGCGCAGACAGTGGTCGTCACAACGACGATGAAGATCACGAGAACGACCACGAAGATGAACATCATGGTGATGCTTCTGACGATGGTGATGCTGACATCTTTGACGACAGATGCGACGACGATGATGATGATGATGATGAATATGATGATGCTGATGATGATGATGATGATGACGATGATGATGACGATGATGATGATGATGATGATGATGATGACGATGACGCAGGCGGTGACGATGCCGGTGATGACGATGATGATGACGATGATGATGATGATGATGATGATGATGATGATGACGATGACGCAGGCGGTGACGATGCCGGTGATGACGATGCTGACGATAACGATGACGATGCTGATGACGACGCTGATGACGATGCTGATGACTCTGGCGATAAGGATGATGATAGCGGCAATGACGATGACGATGCTATGAGGATGAGGATGGTAACGACGATGACGATGACGATGACGATAACGATGACGATGACGATGGCGATGATGATGATGATG
>CAJNDV010002121.1:0-13332 GCA_905221635.1 Symbiodinium sp. CCMP2456
TGCGGACACCCGTGCTACAGAATCTGGGCAGTCCGAAGAGCATGACACAAGCAGGAACTGCACTGCAACTTTTGCATGGAGCTGCGGCAGCGAGCCGGTAGTTCGGACACGGGAGCTCACTTCAGGCGCGAAGGCTGAGCCCTGGCAGCTACGTGTTGGGTTGCCGAGCAGTCTTCGCTGCAGGTGCTGTCCTGTGCCCTGTGCAGCACGTAAGGAAACTTGGATCAGAGAGACCCACTCCGCTACAAGCCATACAGAATTGCGATGCAACCCGCAGAAGTCTGGGCGTAAGGCTCTTTCTTGGTCACGCCGAGCTGTTGTCATGTTAGCGCAAGTGTGCCCAGAAAGTTCTCTCGTGCCGTGGCTGGGAGTTGACACCTCTTGGGCTCAAGAGATCATCGATGGCCATTCCCAGCTCATCTGTGCATGACTGCTTCAAGTGCCGCAGGAGACACACAGTGTCAGAGTAGTTGCGCAGAGGTGCAGCATCAGCTCTCCACAAAGCGGATAAGCAATTAAGCACATACTTCTGCGCCTTCAGCCCCTCCACACTTTGACACATCCTGGCAAGCAACCAAGCCCACTCTTGCCGTTGACTTCGAGTCAGTGATGTCGCGGTGAAGAGAACATGTGTTATGACTTGCTTGGCCTTCAGCCACTTGTTTGGAACCGGGTCGTCAGTTTGAACATCTCCTCAGCGATCTGACGTTGCACATGTTCCAAGCCAGTTTTGCCGCAGCACTTCAGCAAATAGTGCACGGACATCGAGACCTCCGGATCCTCGTCGCAACAGCGAGTGACAAAGTGCTTCAGGAATCTGTTGGTCATCCCGCGCGAGTCGCGAAAATGCTCTTCGGAGGCTTGCAGCACAAGCCACACACGACCTGGAATCGCTACAGTACTGCCAGACAGATATGCGGATATGCGCGTATTCGGACACAAACGGGCTCCTGGCTTAAAGCTCATGCTGTCGGCTGCGGGGCACAACTTAAAACCACGATAGGCTCATGTGGCTGGGGGTTGCTACTTGAGAGTGGTTATGTCCTTCAATCCACGCAAGGGGAGAAGCCCCGCTCCATACGTTAGCTTGGGCATTCAGCGGGACATCCTCACCAGGCAGGTTTCGCTGTTTCTTTGGTGATTCTGCATTGCAGAAACACGCTTGCCCCCTGTCTCTGGAGCATCTTATGCCAAGGAACCATGTGTCTAAAGCTGCCGAGCGTCAAAGTTGAGACTTCTGCGGTGCCAGATTGTCCCCGAACTCTGTTCTGAGCAAGCGCTTGCCGCAGTCCAGCGACGTTTCGCCAGAACCACGCCCAGTCGCGCGGAGATTACACAAGAAGTTACGGCAGGAGATCATGGCAGAGCCTGCAAACTCCGAAGGCTCGAAGCCAGCTGCTTTCTCCACGTGAAGCGAAACTGCCTGAACAAACACAGGGATAAAAGTCAAAGTAGCCCTTCCACTGAATCCGCTCGGCAAGTGTGTCACCACCATGCTGGGGCATGTATCTTGGGGCTGCGGCTTCCATCACAGCATATACCCCCTCATCCATTTCAATATCATGCGCGTGCTCCATTTCTCTCACCTCATCCACCTAGCCCCGTGTTTCGCTTATCCTTTCCAAGGTCCTCCCCATCGGCTTCTCTTTCGGTTTCCCTCCGTTTGACTAGTGTTTTCCTTTCCTGTCCCTCTCACTATCCCCGGCCCTTCATTTACTTCATTCATCTAATCATATTGCCCCTCCTGCAGTCTGGGGATATGTTGCTTCCCGGGATTTCGAACAATTTCCTGGTTCTAACAAACAGGTTGGTGCTTGGGATGACCTGCCTACTACAGAAGCCTTGTTTAGCAGTCAGGTCAATTACGTGGTAACGTGATGATTGAACTTCCAAGCCAATACCATCTCTGTCACTTAACACATCCGTTTGGCAACATCATCAGTCACAAGCGAAGATGTTAAACAAAGTTGGCGTTTGGCGTGCCACGTGGTAAGCGCACAAGGTGTACGAGCAAACCAGTCGGTGACAAAGCACACACTCTTACGTATGAAGATTTCTGGAACATACTTTTGGGTCCTCACAGCTGACAAACTTATTCTTTGGGCTCGCTAAAGAGACATACTTTTCAAGGTTGAGACCAAAAACTTGGATCTTGGGCGACTAGGGGGAGATGGCGTTCCCCGACCTACCGCCCACCGTCGCACTTTCGGTGACAAGAGTTTGCAGTGACTCTCACTTCCAAACGTACTGCCTCATCGAAGGACTCAGCCGAGCTCGCCGCACGCATGTGCACTAGATCTTGCACCTTGTCAAGGTGCCACGCAGACCGGTCTCAAAGCTGTTGCAGCAAACAGTAACAATTGAGTACTCACTTGTAACATAGCAAGGCTCCTCAAGGAACTCCAGCAAGGGCCTGGGCAGGGGCAAGTTGAGGCAAGCTCCAGACACCATGTGAGAGCCGAGGAGCTGTGTGAGAACATCGTAAGCTTCCGTATACGTCGCATCCGTATGCACGTGCTCCTTGGCAGTGCACTGACTCCGGCAGTTTCGCAGCGAGCGTAACAAGCATGCTGACGCCCGCATCTTCTGTCGAGCTGCTGTGCATGTCCAAGGCAGCATGCCCGCCATGGACTCGAAAAAGAAGACCGAGCCAGAAAAGACGGCCTGCACAAGGCCCAAGCATCTTTGCAGTCCAGTTTCGGTTACTATGGACGTTTGCCTGCAGTGGCCACATTTGCTCGCTCTGCACAGCGCCTAAGATACAGCATGATAAGACATGATACACTGTCTGGCCTCTGGCCAACTAGGCCCACGAAAGGCGGAAAGCTCGTGTAACTTCTGCAGGCTTCTTCGCCAAGCTGCCATCTGAGCACTCTTCCGGCTGACCTGCGAGTCCAGGCCTTAGTGCAACGACCGCTTCATCTCTGCTGCAAGGCTTCTAAGCCAAGACCCTGGCGATTTACCATCGGTCTCCAAGTCATCCTGCGCCAGTCCGTGCAGGAGTGCAGCATGGCATTCTCAAGATTTGGGCTCTGGCTGCTTTGATGCGCTTCTGCAGTGCAGCATATCTCGTGTTGAGCCTGGGGGTGACGATGCTTTGGTCGTCTCACGCCCGACTCAGCAACTGGCGCCTATATCCCAGACTCTCCAGCTCCCTCTGCAAGAAATCCTGGGACCAACGGACCAACAGCTCATTCGGACCCAACAGTCTTGCTTGAACGGCATCTGTTCAGCCTTGAACAGCTCGATCTTCGTGCGTGAACATAAGTTCAGAATTTCGACCTCCGCTGTTTCTGCGGCCTCGGTCCGGTGCTGAACTTGGATTTCAAACCACGCAAGCCATGGTGACGTCTGACTCAACGCGCCGGCACGGGAACCAGCACTGCCATTCAAGAGGTTCTGCGCCAAACCAGATCGGATTGCAGCGAGAATCCCTGCTAGGAAGGCCGGTTTAGCGTTTAGGGACCACACGTTGCACTTCCCTGCAGCAGGTGAGTTGTCGTGTATGTTTGTTGGTGCCTACGGTTGTTGTGGACCTGTGCGCCTGGGATCAGCTGGGAATGGATGTAGTTCTTTTGGAACAGTTGAACAATGTCTCAGCCCCCGTCTGATGGTTTGAAATGCCATGTGGCAACATGGATTCTGGAGCCGGTTCACCTGTCTCATTCAGCGCATGTCTGGGGGGCATACCGGTCCATGACGGGCAGTGCAGCTGCACTGCATCCCTGTGGGTGCAAGCAGAATCAACCAGTTCGGCTGCACGACAGCGCACAAGATGTCGCCAAGGAAGTGGCTGCAAACTCTCAGGCTTCTTCGCCAAGCTGCCATCTGAGCACTCTTCCGGCTAACCTGCGAGTTGCACATCTGGAGTTCCAGGCCTTAGTGCAACGACCGCTTCATCTCTGCTGTAAGGCTTCTAAGCCAAGACCCTGGCGATTTACCATCGGTCTCCAAGTCATCCTGCGCCAGTCCGTGCAGGAGTGCAGCATGGCATTCTCAAGATTTGGGCTCTGGCTGCTTTGATGCGCTTCTGCAGTGCAGCATATCTCGTGTTGAGCCTGGGGGTGACGATGCTTTGGTCGTCTCACGCCCGACTCAGCAACTGGCCCTGGCGCCTCAACCCCAGACTCTCCAGCTCCCTCTGCAAGAAATCCTGGGACCAACAGTCTGCCGGTGGCCATCATTGCGAGCACCGTACATGTACTTTGGTGGAGCCCCAGCCGTCACCTCGAATTCGCCGCTGGTGTCGCCAAGGCTTTGCGTGGCGAGACTGGCGGTTGGGCCACGAGCCTTGCGCACGTACGGCCCGTACGGCTTTCCCGACTTTGATTTGGGAATGGCTGATTCTGCTATACGAGCGAGACACCATCGGAACACGTTTTAGGGCATGTTGGGATGAGGAGTAACATGCATCCCGTGGCGCAAGACTGAAGAGGCTCAGCCAAAATGATTTGTTCAAGTTCAGGTGAAGACGACTCATCGCAGCAAGTTCCAAGCGCCAGGCGGAAGAAGTGTCAGCACCACCTATTCAGAGCCATCAGAACCATCAGAAGACCGTATAAAGGGTGCCTCGCAAGCTTGCCTTGATCGGGGCCGACAGCCTCAGCCTGAGTTTCGGCCGCCACTGCGCTGCCCATGTCGCTCCAGAGTGCTGCGCACAACCCCCCGCGTTTTTTAAAGAAACGACTCGGCGAGTTCTCGAATGTCTGTCCACTTGGTCGCTGCGGAGGCGGCGGGGGTTTCAGCATTGCCAGCGGAGCCCAAAGGCAGCGGCATGACAGTTGAACATCACCATGCTTCCTGGGCCGTGCGTGTTGACCAGTCGCCGTCTTGGAAACTATGTGCCAGTCACGTGAGCCGGCCTGCGCTTCCGAATCCTGGGACACTTCCCGTTCCGTCTTCATACACTCGGAGAACAGGCCGTAGGAATGGCAGGCAATCGCTGTTAAGCAATTCCGTGGAACCGCGGTAGTTCTGAACTGAACATCGTGGAACGATCCCAACTTGGAGTGTGGCCAGCCGCATACCCGACCAGTGCTCCCTCGCCCTCGCCCTGGTTTGACCCCCCTGAACACTTCCAGGCCCTGCTTGCCGAGATGGACACTCCGGAGTCCCGTGCCCACACCGGATAGGAGTCGATGTGAGAGTTGCCCCCCCCATTCCAATGGATTGTCATCTCAAACCTCAAGCCCAACTCCGCTTCTGCGTGCCAATGCCCTTGGTGCCGTTGCAGGCAGCCTTCATGGTACAGAGACTGAGGCGAGGTGCCGTTGGTGCTGTCGGAGCGGAGCAGAGACGCCAAGGACCGCCTGGGTCCCGGGTCCCCCTCTGTGGACTCTTGGACTCTGCTCGGGTGCCTTTTCTTGTCTGCGCAAGCGATCAGGTCAGGAGCGTCTGCGTTTCACGCAGAAGAGCTCCCCTTGTCGACTCTTCAGCCTTGGGCAAGGCTGACTCTAAAACGGCACTCACCCTCGCATGGCATACCCCCTTTTTAACGGGCTTTGCGGTGAAAAGAGCCGAGGAAATATGCAGGGTCAGGGCCCGGCAGGGGGCCCATGAAGCCGAACAAAGCGTGCTTCTTCGGTCACTGAAACAGTTTGCCTTCCTTTCTTGTCTTGTCCTTCTCCTGTTTCTTGTGGGGCAGTTCAAGGCGATGGCTCGGCTCAAGGGCCCCTCTGATGGTTGCGGGCCCGGGCCCCCGCTCTCAGGAAAGCAAGCCGTGCGTCTTGCGGGCTCGCATGTCTCCGTCCTTGGAGCAGAGTTGATTCGCGGATTCCCGCGGACTCGGACGGAGCTTAGGCACGGTCCTCTGGGCAAGTGGTCACCGAGTCGATCGTGCTGCCCTCGAAGCGGCTCGCGGCTCGTCGCGCGCACTTGCTAGGAATGGGCGCGGATCTTCTCTTCCGCAGTTCCGCCCCCGCCTCGAAGTGCAGGCCGCAGATCTGCCTCCCGCGCGGCACCGTGAAGCGCCGGGACCCGAAGGCCTAGGCCGCATGCGCAGAAGCAGATCGGGAGCACGTCTGAGAGTCTGCGTCTGCGGCCTCCATTCCCTTCAGGCTGAAGATACTTCCGAGTGAAGTGTAGAAGGCAATGGAAGTGCCCAGGAAGGCGTCCCGAGCCAACTGGCAGTCAAAGCAACACACCAAAAACACACCAAAAACTCTTGATCGTAACATCACTGCTCCGTCTGCCTGCTCCACAGCAGTTATGTGCTCGCCTGGCCCGAGCACCCATGGCCCATGTTCGGCACCTGTCAACACCGGCTCATGACTACTGCAGCAGACTCGCTCTTTCGCTCCTCCTCCTGAGCTGCCATACTCGCAGTAGCTTCCATCTCGGAACCGAAACCAAACCTGAAACAGGCCACTGCCACAGGCCCATGGCACAACACACATGCACACACACACACACACCCATGTCCTCCCATGTCCGATGCTCATGCCTTGTCGACAGCATGTCCCACACGACCACCCAAAGATGCCACGGCCGCTGGCTCCTCACCGCTGGACTCAGCGGAGGCTCTGAAAGCCCTCGGTGCGCACCGAGCGGAGCTCTCGGTACGGGCTCTAGTGAACGAGACCTCGCCTGCGGATCTGCGAAAGCTATTGCATAACCAGAAAGTCTGAGAAGCAATCTTCAAGCGTGTCACGTCTCCTCGGCCGAGATTTTTCGAAGATGGATACCCATGAGCCGATGTCCTTGCATGGATTGCTAGATGTCCCACAAACATCCGTAACTCGGACTGGAGTCCTTGAAATTGAAGGCCGACGATTTGGCTTCCAGAGGGAGCCAAAAAGCACCGACGCTTTCGCGCTTGAGAGCCCTGCATGCACGAAGAATGCGAAGAAGGCGATAACATGAGGGACAGCGGACATCAGACGCCACCTGCAGTTCCAGCACGTCCCCACGAGATGTGTAAAAGATAATGGCCAAGCCCAAGAAGTCATGCCTCTCCTTGCCAAGCGACCCGAACAGAGACTCGAAGAGAGATTTGACCACACAAACACAAGACGGTCGTCTCCTCCTGTAGCACGGAGACGATCCTCTCGTCTGGCCTGCTTGGGTAAACCACACAGGACTGCAGAGAAAGGGCGCTAGCCGGGACAAGTGCACGAGGCCTTAACTTCCATCGATGCTCAACGTCACCCCCCACACCTCTAGGCGACCGGTCATGGGCTATTCGGGCAGAACCGCATAGCTTGGTGATCAGACGAGCAGCTCCCAAAAAAAACCGCGCTGCCATTGACCAGCTTTATGTGGATGTTGTCAACAGCATAACCTGTACCTCGAAGCAAAGCTCGCGCTGCTCGAAGCCAACTACAAAAAAAGCCCAACAGTTGGAAACCCAATAGCCTCTATCCTTAAGAGTACTGTATAGGGAATCCCAGCACTGTTTGTCCTTAGTCCGGTTTCCAACTTTTTGGGGTTTCCTATAAACGAACCTCACAACAGTGGCACACCTGAAGACATGGGACAAAATGCGACTTCAGATCACAAGAAGAACAAGAAGAGCACAACCACGACGACGACGACCGATGACCACCAGCACCAACAACAACGCCACCACCACCACCACCATCAGTGGTAACGTTGCGGCCGCTGTGACAGCAGGATTTGCACGTTGCTTTGGTTAGCAGCATCGGCAACGACGACGGCGACGACGACCACCTCCACAGCAGCAACAGCAGCACCAGCACCAGCACCGACAACCACAGCGGCCGCCAACAACAACAGCAACAGCAACAGCGACAACCGAAGACAATCAACCACATCGACAGCACCGCACATCAACACCAAGCAGAAGACTAGTCGTATCAAGGGCAACGACAGTAGAAGCAACAAAAGCAACGGTGGCAGCTAGAGCAGCTTCCGCAAAGGCGGTCTCGTTTGCCTGAACACCCTCCGACACCGGCCATGCATCCTGGCTGCAGCCGATGATTTCTTGAATTACGCCTTGAGCAGCTCCATCTTTGGGAGACAGCCCTTCGGGGATGGTCACCTTTCGGAACGTGCAAGAACTTGTACCATCATCGCCGGCACCTGCCTGGTCAGTGTCGATCTGGGCAGCACCGCTGCAAAACCAAGCATGGTGTAGGCAGTCCACATGGCTGAACCTGCCCCGACGGCCAGGTAAGACCATGCGAGCACTGACGGCAGAAAGTCTCGCACAGCCTGGCCTCGAAGAAACATTGATGCAAAGCAGCCCCTCGATCAGCGACCGAGCCTGACGCAACAACCCTCTGCCAGCTTTCACATAGGTGACGATGGTGAAGCACGCCGACCAAAAGGTCTCGCAAATCCGCGCATTGGCTCTACAGTCCAAGAGACTAGCTCTGGACCATCGGGGGTCATGACAATTCGTGACTGTTGCTCTTCGTCGCTGCATCTCCACGTGAAAACTGCATTAAAGACATGCCCGAATGTCCAAGACCTGGACTTCAGGCAGGATGGTTCGGAACCAGAAAGCAAAAAGCATTTTGTAAGGAGGAAGGAAGTGCTTTCGGGAGGACATCCAAGCGGAAGAGAACAAGCAGAAGTAAATCAAGAAGCGGAACGCGCGCACGACTTGATCGGTCGACCTGCGGTCCCAAAACTGCCTTCCCAGTGAGCATCCCTGTGCCTCCTTTGATGCATGTTGCCACGATCGGCCAGCCTTTACAGAGGAAACGACCTGCAGGCTGAAAAGAAACACTCGAAGCTTCACCGTTAGACACTTGCTGCAGGTAACTCCAAGATATCCCAGGCCTCTCTGTGACGCTCTGGTACCAAATCTTTGTTGGACCTGTCGCATCCCAGGCAAAAAAGGTCATGTCACTTGCATTCTGCGAGACTCGTCGTGCGCCTGATTGAGAAAGGCCACTCCCCACAGATCATGGCGTAGATCATCACACCAAAGCTCCAGTAGTCGCAGGACTACAAGGCATCCAAGCTCCGTCTTGCAACGCTGGCAGCGCTGTCGTGGAAGAAAACACTCATACACAGTAGCCGCTCGGTAACATCCACAGCAGCAACAAGGATGGAGCAAACAGACATGCGACACTGCGACCAGGAGGCGACTGAACGACTGAAACCGTGTGTGCCAGGACTGAAGAACCCCGGTCCTGGTCGTACATGCCCTGCAGAACCTTCCAGGGGGCGCTCGCAGCAGAAGTGGAACCCACGGCTTTCTTGCTCGGAGCCTCCGGGGCCACCATGTCAGGCGATCCCACCGCGGTTGCACGTCGCATCAGGGGTGCGCTGTGCCTCGGAGAGCGACGTGCCAGAGTCCCCCCAAAATCAGGACGTGTCGCGGCCCGCGTCGCTTGCGCGTAGGCCAAGCTGCATGTTCTTGGAGAGCCCGAAATCCGTGATCTTCACCTCTGCTCAAGCGCATGAGCAGAGACCAGACCAGAAAGCAGTTCGGAAGGGTTTTGCCGAGGGTCGTCGTGGACCTCTGAGGGGACCGGCAGGCCTTCCGCCACTCCCTGGTAAGCATAGGTGCGGACGATGAGCCTGAGCGCAGCGTGCCGCACTGTGTCGCACTGCCACATGTCTGCGGTGGACCTCTCCTGCTAGTTTTTGTCTGTTTCGGGGGGGCGCAGAATTTCTTCGCGTGCGCTCTCTCTTTCGCCAAGGAGCACGTTCTCCAGCTTCATGTCGCGGTGGATGATGCCGAAGGAGTGCATGTAGCCCATGCCTGAAGAGAGCAGCGCCGGGGCGAGAGCAGCGCGGCGAGAACGGAGTGCAACAACACCCGCGGCTGGCCTTCCAGGAGCTGCAGGGCCACGTGCTTCGTCGCCAGCTCGGACTGGCCCAGGCCCGGGAAGAAGGGATCTCCTCGAGCGGCGGCGAAAGAGGAGGAGGAGGAGGGGGAACGGGAGGCACGCGGAGGGCCCCAGTCGGTCGGGTCGGGTCACGCGTTCTCTCTTCCACAGAATGGACCCAAGGAGAGAGGGGCAGGCGGGATCCGTCCCCTTCGCGGGCCCAGTTGAAGGAACGAGCAGGCGAACCGATCCACTCTCGACCAAGGAGCAAGGCACGAAGAGCAGCAAGAGACTTCGCGAATCAACAAGCCCACACGGAAGAGAAAAAGCGAAGACGCTTTCTCTTCGCTTCTTTTGCCCCCACTTTCTCCAGCTCCAAACTCGCTCTCCTTCTCCGCTTCCGGCCAGGATTCCAGGAGCTGAGGGCGACAAGAAGTACAAACCGACACCTGGTACTGAGCGGCTGCCAATTCCAAGCAACTGAAGTTGCCAAATCATCCAGAGAACAAGACGCAGAAGTCAAGAAGTCACAAGAAGGCTCTAAGGACTCTCTGAAGGTAGCTTAAGCTTGACCTTCTGTTGACTATACCCATCCCAGATGGTGAACTTGAGCTTGTCCCCATAAAAAAACTGCGCGCATGCTTCCCATCTCTGCCCCGCTAAGCAAAAAAGGAAGATCAACAGATGCAAACTCGAATCGACACAGGCCCTGCCGAAGTCATGGCACTACCCCGCTGTAAGCAGCAACACGAGGATAGCCAAGAGCGGAGTACCGGACAGACCGCAGCCACGTGAAAGCTCGACCCGTGGGGCAACAACTGTAGGAAAGAAACCAAATGCTGCAGCGGACATCAGGCTTCGGAACCAGGGAATAGACTTAGACTGCCATGACTGCCATGGCAATGGTTCTGGAAGCGTCGCCCTAGTGCGAGGTGCTCAGCAACCCGTGCTCCCACTGCCCCGCGTGTCTACGGTATTCCCACTGCCCACGAGCTGCTCCTGAGCACCGGTATGAGGCACAAACAGAACCAATGAGCTTAGAGCAAATGCCTACACGGTGGACGGACGGACGGGTGAAAGGCTCTGAGACTCTGGGACTCTGGGACTCCTGTCCTCGGCTGATGGAAAGGTTCAGCTCATCGAAGACTTTGTTGTGCAGGTCACCCCCTCGGGCCAGATCCATCACGAGCCAACATCTGTCTTCCTTGCGGCTGCACACCGCATAAATTCTCGGCGCCGGCATGCAAGAAATCCACATGTCAACCACCTCGAACAAGTGCGTCAACAAGTTCACGATGCGCGGATGGAAGAGCTCCTGAACGAATATTGCAAACACTGCAGTACGTGAGAAGAACAACTCCATCGCACTCCCACGAGACTCACTCACTCGCGCCTCCATATTGCGAATTTCTCTGCGCAAGTTTTGTTCGCCGTCGTATTTCTGAAAGACGACGGCCTTCATGTCAATGACTTTGACCTCAACGCAAGCCAACACAAGAAGCACTGGCATGCTGCAATTGGCAAACGAGGACCTGGCAGCATACTTCTTTTCAGTCTTAATTCTTGTGCATTCATAGACAACTGCCTGGCCTCCACCAGCGAGCTCAGTTCTCATGCATGTTTCTGCGGCGCTCGCTTCACATTTTGCCTCCTTTGCCCAAGCGCTTGCCCAAACTGAACTGATCATGGGCCGGTCCAAACACCGACATCTGCGATGACGGCTTCTTCTCAGCCTCGGTGCAAATCCCCACCGGCCAACAAGTCGCACAGTGAACAGTGAATCTCTCTGAAGAGTCTTGAGCATCCGTGCATCCGGATACCCAGGCATGGCTCGCTGATGCTTGGCATTCAATGCATGCAACACGCTGACACAGCTTTGCCTCCACAACTAACCCGAGAAGCACATCCATGAAAATTTGCCAGCCCGTCATCATGGACTATATTTGCACTCCTTTGATAACCTTTCGCAGCCACGGAGTCAGATGTGTAGTTCATCGACACTGCAAATGTGGTCAAAGAGTGAAGTCGGTGATGCTGGGGGTGGATGGTGGGATGGGTTTGACTTGCATGCACAGTTTTCGTAATCCCAAGAGCTCGTCCTGGGCCCGAGCCCAAGCCCAAGGCAAGGCACTGCGTCGCCCCCCTTGAACGAATGCTCACGAGTATTGGGATTGTTTTGTCATACGGCATCCATTGGAATGAAAAGAGATATGATTGACTTTTTCGTCCCCACATAGACACTGCAGGATGGTGAGTTGCCGCGTTTGTTACAGGCGCTGCGGCTTCGGGATCGCGACTACGTGCACTTCAGAGATCCCAATCTTCGGATTAAAACAACAACGTGCGATCGCACGTCATGTCCGGCCATCTTAGTACATGTTGATGGCACGCTTTTGCAACGCACATGATGTTTGCAAAATCTTGCATCGGAATGCGATTTGAATTTGTTTTTTTGCAAAATGACAACAGAGTCGACTGACGTGAACGACCGGAACTGCGCAGCCTCTTTCCCGCCACGGGCGCGACCCCGGAGCCGGCCCCTGAGCTGGGCCCCAGCTTCGAAGGAGGCTTCCAGATCTTCAGCTCGTGGTCATGCCTACAGCGAGCTGTACCACTGCAGCGCGCCGACACGCGGAGAGACTACAATACAAGCCACATAACCTGCGCAACTTTCCAGATCGAAATTCTGTTTTAAGTCTGTTTGCACAAACGTAAACGTAAACATGCTGGCCATATTTTGTGCTGATGGTAACAAACCTCAATAAAGGCAAGTGGATTGAAGACCCACCAAACTGAGTCCGCATGAGCCGAAGAATTGCGGTGTGGCCACGGATAGACAGAAGTGAGATGTATATCTGGGCGTGCGACGGACTTTAGAGCAACGTCTTTCTGGGAGACATCGTGCCAAACATGAAGCTGCTCACGCATCTCTTCTAGGTATTCCTGACACACAGCGGTTGTTCTCGGTGTGTCCGTTTATCTTCCACAAACGTAAGCACCTAAGCTTTAGAGCTTTGTTCAACACAAGGCGTGGATCCATCGCCGCACGCCCCTCGGCCGCAAGAACAACCAAGTGAAAACTCGCTTGGAAACCCTATTCTAAAACATTCCTTCGATACTCAGCTTTAACGTGCTGCCTTGAGATCGAAGAGCCGCATAGACAAGGCTGGCACACCTGCCCGCACAACATCTCGCCTTCCACTGCTTTTGAAGGCGGCACAAAAGCACTCGGAGTCGCCAAGCAAGCACCACCTTGCAACCGTGGGGGTAAGCAATTGTTTCCCTAATGCTCCATCCAAAATTGCTCTAATGCTTCCACACAACATCATGTGTTTAGGCAGATAACCATACGACAGAAAGCGAGTCCATCGAACCAGTCCAAGCAGAGAAGCCAGCCGCACTTTTCGAGTTGTTCGAACGCGCACGTGAAAAACTTAAGGTCCCACTTAGACCTTTTCCTTGGAACCAAGTCACTGCTAACACAGCGGACAGCTGCAAGTCTTTTTCACTCAGCTTTAGCCAAACGTTCGCGGTGCGCAGCAAAGTTCACACATAAGTGTGGAAACGAATTCAAACAAACGAATTAGCG
>CAJNDV010002122.1:588-11567 GCA_905221635.1 Symbiodinium sp. CCMP2456
AATATAAAGGCCTTAATAGTTAGAATAGAGTTTTGGGGCCCATTATACTATAATATACTATAATTATACACAGGAACCTTTAAAACAATATTGGTAATTGGTTAGGCCCATACATTAGGTGAGAACCTGGGTGCAAGTCAGGAAAAGCAGCTAGTCCTTTAGCTCTTGAGCTAGTCGAGCAGCATACGGACCTTACCGTCGTTGATCACAGACTTCACGCCCAACATCACGGTCTCATGGTGGCGATGACGAGATGACAACAATGCTACTCCTTTTCAGTATCGAATGTAACCCTAAACCCTAAACCCTAAACCCTAAACCCTAAACCCAAAACCCACAACCCTAAATCCTAAACCCTGCACAACGATCATGCTTTCAGGAAGCTTCGGTGCTGGGTTTTGGCAAAGGACTTCGGGCAAAGGCTTTAGGGTTTAGGGTCACTTCAACGCAGGCTTACACGGGATGCTTGATAGTCGGGTTTGTGTGTTCAAGCAACTATCGCTCCAAGTCTTAATGTCCCCACCTCAGGTGCTTACATCTTGGTACGTCATGAATGAAGCCCCCGTAAACCCTAAACCCTAAACCCTAAACCCTAAACCCTAAACCCTAAACCCTAAACCCTAAACCCTAAACCCTCGAAGTACAAGTGAAGCTCGAAGCGCTGGGTCTTCGTCGAAGCCTTTCCATAAGCCTTCTATCCGAATCCGAAGCCTTGCGGATCCTTGCTGTCCATGACCCTTGTCTTCGGTGCCAAAATAGTACGGCACCCTGAAAAAAAGGATCCTACAAGGGACCCTAATTTGGAGAACGGCCCCCATTTTGCCGGACAGGTAAGCTAGAAGAGAAACTGCCACGAAGACCTGGCCCGCGCATATGGGGGTTTCCGAAAATAGGGGACCCTAATATAGTACCCTTAATAGTAGGATCCTTATTATAAGAACCCTAAATAAGGTACCCCTAGTTTTCAGAAACTCCCATATTTATCATCCCAGAGAGGCAGAAGTTCCTCGTGTAGGCCTTACCCGACTCCATGCGAAAGCGCTCTGCCAAGGTGATCGGAGTTCCGTATTGAGATTCGGATATGATAACCCTAACCCTAAACCCTAAACCCTAAACCCTAAACCCTAAACCCTAAACCCTAAACCCTATTCGTGATTTATCGACTTGTCCGGTTCTGTCGAGAGACCTCCTCTTCCTTCCGAGGGGCCTCCTGAGACCGATCCGGCTCCTGGCAGATGACATGCAGCGCCTTGGACATCATGGTGTTTAGGACCCTAAACCCTAGACCCTAAACCCTAAACCCTAAACCCAAAGCCCTAAACCCTAAACCCTAAACCCTAAACCGGGTTAGGGGTTAAGAATTCAGAGGATCATGCTTTTGGTGATCTTCGTGGCATCGCCCATCGTCCTTAGGTCAGGGAGTTTCTGTGGAGTTAGCAGTGCTTTGTTCGCGGCCCAATCCTCTGAGAGCAGCTAGCTGCCTGCAGGTGCTTGTGATGGGTTTAGGGTTTAGGGTTTAGGGTTCAAAACTTGGTGAACTTGTCATTGCAGCGCCGCATTTTTGTTCAGACATGATCCGCAGGAAACTGCTAAAGCTTCATGCGCTTGTAAGCTGAGCGAACATAGAAGGTTCCTTGCAATAGATCCACAGGAAGCACAGGCCGTACGATACGTACTGTAATTTTTCGAAGCTTTGCTCTGTGTCCCGTGCTGTTGGGCCACGTCCATGAATGGGGGACACACTGAGAGGACAACTGGAAGCTACAACATCCTGCAGAGCCTTTCAATCTAATGTAGGGGCCTTCATAATTACCTATACTATTTTGGGGGTTCCTTATTATAACTGTAGTACAACGGACCCCCAAAACCTTATTTTAATATTTGAGGCCCCTACATTACCTGAACCCTAAAGCCTGAACCCCGTAACCTGGACCTCCTTGAGTTTAGGGTTTAGGGTTTAGGGAATTGCAGAAGTTTTATAAACTCTCCAAGATGCCCTCAGCCCTAAAGTGATAGTTGAAGCAAATGGGTAGTTGGCTAAGTTTGGGTCCCTTTCCAGGGTCCTTTTTAGAAGGGTGCCGTACTATATTTGGGACCTCAAAGGGACCATAATTTAGAGAGCTACCCAAATCATGCGGGCATGCTGATGATTATTTCGCTACGCTGGCTTTCTTCAACCCTACACCACATGCCTTACTGCCGAAGAAACCGACCACCGATCCTAAACCCAGAGGCTCCAAGCCTGAGCCTGAAACCGAAGCCTTACATGCCCTAAGCCCCAAACCCTGAACCCTAAACCCTAAACCCTAAAGCCTAAACTTAAATGACCCAAGCCCCACACCCTAAAACTCCCTAAGCCGCTGCAGCTCAAGGAGTGTCACGCAGATGCAGTTGGCTGGGTTGTCCGGCGACAAGGCATGGAAGAAAAGGAGGGACTGCGATTGTTATGGTTGAAGTTTAGGGTTTGAGGGTTCTCAGGGTTTAGGGTTTTGGGTTTCTTGGGTTTGGGGTGAGTGATATAGGGTCGTGTCGTTGTACGTGCTGCCACATGCTGTGCCTGCTGTTCATTCCACGTCTTCTTGCTGCTTGACATGCTGATGACTTTGTGTTTTGCGGTTTTCCCTGTGCCTTGATAAACCCTGAATCCTAAATCGCCACGCCCGAGCAGCCCGAACCCTGAACCAAGAATCCCCGAAGCCTACACCACCCTAAACCCTAAACCCTAAACCCTAAACCTAGAAGCTTGCAGTCGCACCAGGCGGTAGCGCACTTCGACAAAGGTGTCGCAGAGGCTCCTGCCGGGAGTGGGCTGTTGCATTAATGCAGTCCACGGCTTAGGGTTTAGGGTTTAGGGTTTAGGGTGTAGGGTTTAGGGTTTAGGGTTTAGGGTTTAGGGTTTAGGGTTTAGGGCTTTCTTGGTTCGAGCTACGAAGCTTTTGGGTTAATGTAGGGGTCTTCATAATTAGACTAGGGTTCCTTAAGGGGTTCCTTAAAAGGGATAGTATGAGGGTTAGGGTTGAGGGTTTAGAGTTACTATAAGGGTTCTATCATATTGGGGCCTGAATACTTAGAATAGGCTTTTGGGTCACATTCAATACTATCTTGGCGTTCTTCTGGTTGGCCCTTAGGACTTTAACTTTTTGGGTTTCTATAACTATAATAAGGACGCTAAAAGTTTAACTTTCAGGAGGGCTTCAGAAGTCAGCCAAGCTATAATTATGATAAGGAGACCCCAAAATAGTATTGGTAAGTATTTAGGCCCCTACATTACTGGTCGGGGTAGTCTACTACCGTAACATGGTAATACTACAAGTTAGTAGTACTAGAACATGTGAATGGTGTACTACTATAAAAGTTCTAGTTTTTGTAATCTTCTGAACAAACCCAGAGGGTCCATAAACACTACCATTATGGAATTCGGTCCCAAAAGACCTTCCTTGTTATGGTTTTGGGGACCTAATGCCATCATGGTAGTATATATGGACCCTCTTGGTAACCCCAAATACCGTAAGCCCTAAATTTAAATTCCCGGAACCCCAAGCACCCTAAACCCTAAATGCCCTAAACCCTAAACCCTGAACCCTAAACCCTAAATACCCAAAACCCTAAACCCTCAAGCTGTGTATAGTGCAAGGGATGGAGCTTCAGGTTCAGATGTCCATTTTGGGCGTAGCCCGGGTTTAGGGTTTAGGGTTTAGGGTTTATTTGCTCATCAACCCTAAATAGGTAGTCCTAAATCCTGAAACCCTAAACCCTGAAACTTTAAACCCTAAACCCTAAAACCCCAAACCCTGAAACCCAAAATCCTAAACCCCAAATCCGAAGCCCCTGCGCCCCAAACCCCAAATCCGAGGTCCGGGGCGGCAGCTGGAGGTGACATCCTGTCTCCCAGCTGCTTTAGGGTTTAGGGTTTAGGGTTTCGGGGTTTTTAGAGTTGAGTGTGGAGGGCTTTCGCGTTTAGTTTAGGGTTTGGGGTTTAGGGTTTGGGGTTAAGTGGCTAATAATCAGTCACATAATACTCCTCAAAATCTCGCTGTCACCCACAGCTTCGATTTCCTAGCCCAAGTTACCCGGCACTTTGGACCTTCAGCGTCAGGCCATCCAATCTAGGAGTGTTAGGGGTTTAGGGTTCAGGGTTTAGGGTTTAGGGTTAGTAGAGTTTATATCAGACTTTCGATCAGTGTACATAGGCCTCCGGGAATATTGGTGGGTGAGTAACACAAACGCAGCTCCATGACGCATAGATCTGGAATTCATGCGATTTGTTTTTTTGTTTCAGGGTTCGTTGCGGCTACGTCGGATTGTTAAGGTTTTGCAAAGGCTTCCTCCGGGGTTTTGGATTTTACAAGGCTTTGAAGGTTCAGGGCAGTACGTAGGGGCTTTGGTTTGGAGTTTTTGTTGTTCAATGTTTACAGGCCTTAAGGCAAATCACTTCTAAACCCTAAAGCCCAAACCCTAAACCCTACGCAAAGTTTTGTTCAAATCGATATTGGCAATCCGTGGCCTCTGGTAGGGCTTTACGGTGGAAGAGGAGGTGAGGCCTTTGGGGATTTAGTGCATTAGGGTTTAGGGTTTTAGGGTAAGTGCATTAGAGTGTTAAGTGAGAGGAAAAGTACCTGAAATCCAAAAAACCTACCGTTTTCAGGGTTCTACCACTAATTTAGGGGTCATAACCTACTATTTTGCAGAGTTTGGGGTCACAGGTACGTCTTGTGACTTAATTTGCAAGCCCATTGTCTTTACTTCAATGTTTTCTCATTTAGAGCCCTGTTCCAGAGTGGTACTCCATGATTAAAGAAGTCATGGCCTACTCTTTGGTAGGGCTTGGTTGGGGTCTAAACCCTAAGCGGAAATCCCTAAACCCTAAACCCTAAACCCTAAACCCTAAACCCTAAACCCTAAACCCTAAACCCTAAACCCTAAACCCTAAACCCTAAACCCTAAACCCATTCTCTGTTCGCAACCCTTCCAAGGCGAGTTTCCAAACGTTCGCCTTACTACAAGGACGCTTGTGGGCCTGTGGTCACTTGCATTTCTGGTGATTCTCCGAGAGCATTACCACGGAATTCAATCTTAAGTTTAGGGTTTAGGGTTTAGGGGAATAGGGTTTAGAGTTTAGGGTTTAGGGTTTAGGGTTTAGGGTTTAGGGGGAAGCTCAACATACAGGGGTTCCTTTACTGGTTTCAGGTTGTTGTTGGGGATTTGGAGGTTCAGAGCGCGGGGATATACCCCACCGCATGTAAGTACGGTCGGTGGAACAATTGCTGTTTCCTTTGTCTCCGATTACCTAGTACTTTGGGGGTGCTATCCTCGAGAACCTGCTGTTTGTACGTTTCGGGGTCACAGGTAAGCCAGCAAAAGCATGACACCCAGGATTCAGGGTTTAGGGTTGAATGCACAACTCTTGGGGGGGGTCTCCTTCTTTCAATTTAACCTGTAGACGCAGGGTGCCGCTAGCCCCTTCGTTATGTTTTTAAAACACGGCTCCATTTGATTGCGTCGAGGGTTGTTGGTTTGGAACTACGGTTAATAACATAAATCCTGCATTACCCATAATAAGGAACATACCATAATTCCCATAGAGTCCTTAGGGTAATCATTAATACCCATAATAAGGAATATACCATAATTCTCATAGAGTCCTTAAGGTAATGCAGGACTTTTATCACCAACAGTAGAACACTGGGACCCTACATCCTACCCAAAAGCCCTTATACAATCCTACAGGTCCCTAAGCCCGAAACCCTCAACCCTAAACCCGAAACCCTCAACCCTAAACC
Organism: Symbiodinium sp. CCMP2456; assembly: GCA_905221635.1. Classification (NCBI taxonomy): domain Eukaryota; class Dinophyceae; order Suessiales; family Symbiodiniaceae; genus Symbiodinium; species Symbiodinium sp. CCMP2456. Next base: position 6,369 of record CAJNDV010002122.1, read on the forward strand.
CTGAACCCTAAACCCTCAACCCTAAACCCTCAACCCTAAGCCCTAAACCCTAAACCCGAGAGCCCTGAGACAACCCTACAAATTCTTGTGACGAAAGGCCCCAAACCACCAAAACTCGACAAGACCCTACCCGAAGCTGAAGACCAAATCCAATTTGGGGTTTAGGGTCTAGGGTTTAGGGTTCAGGGTTTAGGGTTTAGGGTCTAGGGTTTAGCAGAACTTTGCAAAACAGATGATGGCGGTTTATCTTCATCCGGTCTCAGCAAACTCTTTCCACATCCCGCGCCCCCGCGCAAGTGATACGGTTTTCAACGGTACCAGGTTGATGGACACGAAGCCCGTAATTGAAGAGTCTGAGCAGGTAGGCATACTATTCCTTCATTGTTAAAGCCCTATGTTCCCTATTCTGATTATGAATTCTCCTGTCTTTATTAGGGTAGGGTTTGTGGCTCTCTTATAGACGTTTTAGCAGTATGAGCTTAGTGCGGGACCTAAACTATTGGGGTTGCGGGTTTGAAATACCTACTCAGAACATCCCTGCATGTTTGTTATGAGGGTTTAGGATTCAGGACCGGACCGGAAGACACATCAAAGCTCTAAACCCTAAACTCTTAAACTCCTAAACCCTAAATCCTAAACCCTAAACCCTACACTACTTGTTCATGCCGGCCCTAAGCCTCCAGTCTCGGCAGGATCGATTTTTCAACATTATCGATGTTGCTAGCTCCCAAGAGGGTTGAGCGCTCGGGGATTTGGGGGGTCGTTGTTCAACAAGTCCTTATTCTTGCAAAGTTTTGTGATTCGGGTGAATCCACTATCGCTGGCAGCTTGCTCGCGATTTTAACCACAATCAGGTGATAAAGCTACAAGTTCTTGCTATCTTCGCAGCAGTAGCAGCTGCTGCTGCTAATGCAAATGCAATCGCTGCTAATACAGCTCCATGGCAGAAACTTGATTGCCTAGTACGCTTAATTATGGAGGTTCTTATGGGTTGCCCTGGGAAAGTTATTTGTAAGCCGCAACTCTACACCCAAAGCCTCAAGTCCAAACTCAACACGCAAACAGCCATGAAACCCTGACGAAAACTCCGTAAAACAAATCCATAGCAAGTCTAAATCCCTGTAGAAACTCGTACGAACTCATGAAGCTTTAGAAGAAACCTTAAACAAGTCATTGCAAACCTTGCTCTGGAAAATCCAAATTCGAAACCCCAACTCAGAGCCCGAACCCCAAACCCTAACCGGGTTTAGGGTTTTAGGGTTTAGGGTTTAGGGTTTTAGGGTTTAGGGTTTAGGGTTCCTAACCCCTAAACTCCTGGCTTTCTGAGGTCAAAGGCCAACATCGGGGTGGACTGCTGGACGTTTTCAGGACTCCGGGGTGTTGGCTTTACCCTGAGAGTCCTAAGTCCCTAAACCCTAAACCCTCAACCCTCAACCCTCAACCCTAAACCCTAAACCCTAAACCCTAAACCCTAAACCCTAAGCCCTAAAACCTAAAGCTACGATGAATCCTGAGAGCGGAGAGCTTGGCAGTTTCTGTCCGTCAACCGAGCCTGGTCACTCAGCCTTTGGCACGCCATTCGCATTTGAACCGGTTTAGAGTTTAGGGTTTCGGGTTTAAAGTTTAGGGTTTAGGGCTCCATGCGACGTTCAGTGAAGACGAATTCACTTCTTCTGCGCGACGACATGATCTTCCGCGGCCGGGAGAGCCGCTTCAGTATGGGCAGGCCTTGCCCCTTTCAGACAATGCTGTCGAAGACGAATTTTTCAGAGCGCCTTGTTGCTATCGTGGTCGGTTGCTTCCTTCTGCGTTGTGCGTTCAGCACTCGGAAGCGAGGACTCGACGCGGTGCCGAAGCCAAAGGCTCCATGTACCTTTATTGTAGTTACTTAAGCCTTAAAGGGGTCCCTATATAGGTACTTTAGGGCTTAAGTAGCTACTATAAAGGTACATAAACCCTAAACCCTAAACCCTAAACCCTAAGCCCTAAACCCTAAACCCTAAACCCTAAACTCTAAACCCATGGAGCCTTTGGGGAAGCTCATGAAGCCGAGCTGCTCGCTGCCAATGTTTCCTTTTCCTCGTGGCCGTCTCTGTGGTCGCTGCGGGAGAAGTCTGAGACACCCTGAACCCTAAACCCCGGGTTTAGGGTTTAGGGGTTACTAGTTTAAGGGTTTAGGGTTTAGGGCTTAGGGCGTAAACCCTAAACCCCTAAACCCTTAAACTAGTAAACCCTAAACCCTGAACCCCTAAACCCTAAACCCTAAAAAGGGTCAGCCCCAGAAGTGAACCACCGAGGCAAAGAGCCTGCCAGAATCTCCACTGGGCTTTGGGGTTTGGGGTTTAGGGTTTTAGGGTTTGGGGTTAAGAAGCCTGGGTCTTTAGTCAGGCGTTATGTGAATCCTAATATTTTTGGGGTTCAAGGGCCAGGGTTTCTTAATCAGGTTCCTAGATTCATCATATTCCAAACCCTATTCTCATTATACAAGCCCCTAACCCTAAACCCTAAACCCTAAACCCTAAACCCTAAACCCTAAACCTAGGAATTCCTGTGGAGTCAGGGTTGCCCCAGGTCTGGCGTTCGGATTCAGCGTTCCTACAGGATTCCTTCTTTAACAGGCTCCTTTCAGGCCTTTCTAGGGATCTTCAAGGGTTCTTTTCAAGGGATCTATAGGGAAACCCTAAACCCTGAAACCCTAAACCCTGAAGCTGGACTCCTCTAAAGGCTGCCTTCAGGTCTTCAGGAGTTTGGGGTTTAGGGGTTTAGGGTTTATGGTTTAGGGTTGAGGGTGGTTTAGGGTTTTACCTGTTTCCCCAACCCCTACAACATAGTATGTTATGACCCCTAAATTAGACCCCTAAATTAGAGGGTGATCCCTTAAAACGCTAGGTTTTTGGATCCCCAGCTAGGGTTTAGGGTTCCGGGTTTTGGGAAGACGGCCGGGTGAGGGCTTGGGGTAAGGCTTTGAAGGTTGGGCGCTGGTGTTAGGGGTTGATGATACAAATCCTGCATTACCCATAATAAGGAACAATGTTCAATATGCCCTAATTCTCATAGTTCAGGGTCCTGAAGGTAAGGCAGGATTTGTATCATCAACAGTATTCTGGAGCCCCAAGTACAAGGCTCTAGAAATCTACTCCCAGCAGACCGAAAGCTCTAATATAGGCGTCGGAAGAACTAAACGTATTGTTTCGTAATATCTCTTATAGAGCTCCTTAACTTAAGTAATTCGGCTGTGGTATAGCTCAAAACGCCGGCTCTAGTTGGACGATAGTATGCCCAAAAGCCCTATGTCCAATTATTCAGGCCCGTGTATTAAAGCCCTACACCCCCGAGTAGCCCTAAACCCCTAAACCCTGAACCCTGAACCCTAAACCCTAAACCCTAAACCCTTAAACCCTAAACCCTTCTTGCGAGGCTGGAGCTGTGCGCCGCCAAAGAGGAGGCAAAGGCCATGGGAACCAGGTGCCCTCGGCCATGCTGTCTGTAGAATCCCCACTGCTTGTGTTTTGGAGATTGAGCCCCTAACCCTGAACCCTAAACCCTAAACCCTATAGCCTATAGGCCCTAAACCCTGAAACCCTAAACCCTAACCCCCTAAACCCCTAAACCCTAAGCCCTGAACCCTAAACCCGAAACCCCAATGCCCTAAAACTAAAACCCTAAACCCTGAACTTCAAGATTGTTTATGTCTCTCAGTGCGGTGACTCAGGGCCAAGATCCGTTTAGCCTGAAGCCAAGATGCGCCAAGCCATCGCCCCTAAACCGGTTCAGGGTCTAGGGTTCAGGGGTTTAGCGTTTATGGCTTCGGGTTTAGGATTAGGGTTTAGGATATCCTTACCTATACTTTTTTAGGGGGCTCCTGGTTTTAATTAATTATAGTATCATGGTCCCGAAAACCCTATTCAAATTATCAAGGCCCCTACATTAGAGGGCTTAGGGTTTAGGGTTTAAGATATTAAGACCTTTGGTTTGAATTGAACTGAAGACGGGATATTTATTAATCAGTGGCCTCAATTATTGTTGTTTGAGGGAATTTTCTTTGCTCGGGACTCCGGGGTACTGGGCGCAGCCTCCACCGAAACCCGAACCCTAAACCGCTTCCTTGCGGGGTACTATACTTAAAGAATCATGGGACTTAGTAACTAGGGCTATAAATAAGGTAACTATACTTATCACCCCAATTAAGGTACGCACAACTCTACTGTACTAAGCCCCGAGAACCTTAAAACCAACCCTAAACCCCTCTAGACTTTCAGCGAAGACTCTTTAGATTGCGACACAGCCATGTCGTCATCATCCAAGCCCATCGTCTCGACCGAGGAACGTCGCCGCCGATTGGAGGCATTTCGCAGGGCCTTGAAGAACCCTGATTGCCTCAAGGGAGCGATGGCCCTTGAGGCGCCAGCTTACTTTTATGATGCATATGGCTCTATCAAAGAAGCATACCAATATCGGGTGGTAGAGCCAACACAGGACGACTTCAATCAGAGAATCCCCCAGGTCAAGGGTTCAGGCCTGGGGGTCCCAGAGGTTTCCGGGCAGTGCAAGACCGAAGTGCGCCAGATCAACAAATACCCGGCCCCGCGTGAATCGATCAGCCACAGCCTCAAACAGCAGAGTTGGCAAACATGGTGTCCGAAATTGCCTTCCGGCTCAGCCGCAGACAGCTGGCCAGCGCGGCCTCCGGAAGGAGTACTCCTATGCAAGCTTTCCTTTGCGCTACGAGATGTGGCACAGGATAAGGGAATCCTTTGAGGAACCCTCTTATAGAACCCTAAACCAACCCTACAGCGCCCTTGAAAAGGATCCTTTTAAGTAGGATTCCGTAATCAAGCCCTAGACCTTACACCCTAAACCCTAAACCCTAAAGCCTAAACCCTAAACCCTAAACCCTAAACCTCAAACCCTAAACCGCAAACCCTAAACCCTTAACCTCAACCCCTAAACCCCAAAATATAAACCCTAAACCTCAAACCCTAAACACCAAACCCTAAACCCTAAACCCTAGACCCTAAACCCTAAACCCTAAACCGTAAACCGTACACCCTAAACCCTAAACCCTAAACCCTAAACCCTAAACCCCAAACCCCCCTAAACCCTTAAAGAGACCGAACGTGGGACTCCAAGAGCCTGCCGTTTTGAGTGTTCCTTTAAGGGCTCCTATAAAAGGGTTTCTAGGGCTTTAGGGCTTTAGGG
>CAJNDV010002125.1:0-24243 GCA_905221635.1 Symbiodinium sp. CCMP2456
GATCAGGCCAAGAGGCTCAAGTGAAGCCTGGGATCCTGCTTGCAGGCCTCCCGCTTCGCAGAATGCGCACACATCTGGCCATTAAGTATTTAACAACTTTCCAAGTTCTGGCATGAGACATCAACCCTGGTGGAGTGTATATGCTCACCAGAAGTAGCTCTCCAGCCAGCCTCCCATTAATTTGCAGTCGCGGCCCTGGGGCATCGCGCCAGGGGTGCTGCTGGGATCTTTTCTTTAGCTACGTACCAACTTTAAGAAGCAAGTCCCAACACATGGCCGGAGAACCGCTGCAACGCATCAAGGAAACCATTTAGTTGTAGCAACTGCGCCCTAGTGCGGCTCACCTTCAGCCATCCGCTAGCCGCATCCCTGCAAGATCGCATCCAGCCCTTCGGAAAAACACATTGGACCCAACCTGTCTCCGAAAATTCCGCAACGCAGGGATAACCCGCAAACACCACATTTACCACACCATTTGTTGGGACCAGGATACACCTCACTTTTTCTGGAGCTGCCACAACCTACTGACCCCTTCGGGCACTTCACCAGGATCCCGGGGAACGTTGCGAGGCTTGGGGAGCACGCCGAGAGCAAAATCCGACAACGCTGAGTTCGCCACAAAAAGGCACTACACAAGAAGCCCGATTTGGCAACTTGATCTCTAAGGGCAAAAGCTGCATGCCGTTGTATACAGTAATTAACTGCGTGACACGACCATACACGACCCTCCCCGGGTCGGGTCCACAAGGGTCAGACGCCAGATGATCAATGAAACTACTACGGTCAACATTCGGAAACTCCACCGCTGTGCCCTGTACGATCCGAAAGAGATATTCACTTGCAAGCACAAAACTGCAAGGGCAGCCTCACAACAATACCCGCCTTACGAAATTGGGATTACTAGCCTGACCCTCAGCCATCAGAAACCTTGGCACACTCCAGCTGGGGCTTTTTCTGTCGATACTGTCGCAATATAACACATAGAGCCCCAGCATGCCCCAGCACTACTAGCATAAAAGCACGGGGGTTAGGACGAGCAAATATCACTGTCCGTAAAGTTAGTATGCTGATCGAAGAAACTTCACACCTGATGGCGGTCAAATAGTTGAAGTATAAATCAGTAGATGTAACTCGTAAGTAAGAGAAATGGCCGTTCACCGTCCGAATCTTAGTGTAAAAGTCAGACCAAGTTATCTAATCCTCGATGAACAGTGCAGGTCTTGTTCAATTTGCTGAAACAGCCATTCCAGTCTGGACAAGCCCTCGCGTGGCAATTCCAACCATGGATCTCCAGTTTCTTATGTTGCAGAGCGCAGATTGGCAGCTTCCGTAATCGGTTGAAGGAGCAAGATCGAGAATTATCAGGAAACATGCTGCCCCCATTGAACCGAAAAGTAGCCCGGAACGCGACCTCGTCCCTCTTAAGAACCCTAAGTTTAAGTGCGTCGCACCTTGAATGATTCTTCCTTCTTGAACCTCTCACTTCGACTGCCGGGGTTGCATGATTAAGGCATTCTCGGCTCGCGTCAATCCCTTAACCGTGAAACGATGCGGGTCACTGAAAGCCCAACCAAACTGCATTGACCTTGCCCCAGAACTCGTCCAAATGCTTATAGCGGGCTCAACATTTCAGAAAGCCGCCATCCAATCCCCCATCCAAGTCCTTATGCTCGTTCTGGACCCTCGAGAAAGTCAATGGCATTCTAGGCCCTGCTGCTACAACGGGTTCAGCGATCACCGCAGTGGCGACAACATCCGACGTGGCTTCTACACGCAACTGAAATTCAAGCCCATGGTGCGGCCTTCAAGGGACGTTGGTCAGGCCACGAACATCAACCACTTCTTCGAGCGACTTGTGCAGCACCATGAGTCCAAGGTGGAGCCGGTGTTGATTGGAGCCTGCCACGGAAAAACAGAGTTGGCCAGCAGCCCATCGCATCCACCCGGAATTCGTCAAATCGACCCTCTCAGCATTGAGTTTGCCCCCGACGGCCCGAGGACAGTGGCAACCAAGAATGCCCCAACGTCACGCAGCAAATGCCTTCTGAAGACCCCATCGGGGGAATGCGCAACGACAATCACAAGGTTAAAGCCTCTCACACGACAACGGCTGACGGTCTGACGAAAGTTGGCAACACTTGACAGCTCAGATGCCGACGGGTAGCAAAAGCATCCTCCACTGTGCCTAACTTCTTTGATCTCCGCAGCCTGGGCATTCAGGAATGAGTCTCGCTTAGCGAAGTACTTGGCCGAGGTACTACTAGTAGTATCACGACATGTTTGTGTTCAGCCAGAACGACCAGACACCGGCAATCTTCAAAGCAATTTTGAGTAGGCAGGAGATCACGTTCACGAAGAAATGGAAGAGGTCAGGGTAAGCCTTTGCCCCATAGGTGTCTCGAGGCGTCCCATCCACTGCGTTCAGGCACTGCTGTCAAAGCGATGCGAACAACAGTGTTCAGGGCAGCTAGATCACCAATGGGTTGACCTTCGTGTGGAAAACCCGATGGCGCAGATCCAATCAAAGTTTGTTTATGTACTTGAGCTAATGCTCCGGGTTTTGCTGATCAGGCGATACGGCGACAAGTGTAACAGGTTCAACACCGAGGGCGAGGCAGAAATCATTTGCATTTTCCCTGGTCTGCTCGAAGGACTTCGAGCTGCAGCAGGTGAAGGACACCCTTTCACTGCTGTTACTATTATGGCTGCTTTGCCTTGTTGGTGCAATCCGGCACATTGAGCAGTTCGCGGTTGCCAAGCTCGGGAGAGCTCCTCCTGAATCGTCTGAGACATGGTTTGAACCGGCTGAAGGACAGCCTCGAAGCGGTGCAGGCACAGCGCGGGCGGCAGCTGACTCGGCCTGAAGATGACTGCAGTCGCCTGCAGCCTGCGGTAGTCTGCAGCTGTGTCCGGCAGCTCGGTCCCAGGACTCCGCAGGAGCTCGCGGACGTGGAGTCCTTGCAATCTCGGACAGGCGGCTCTCCCGCAATCCTCAGACTTTGGAGTTCTACGCTGGGAAGGTCCGTTTCGAGGTAACCAAAAGGCACACAGGATTTCGCGTGAGCTCAGGCTTTCTGTCGGACTTGGTCAACCGCTTTGAGGACGTGACAGCTGTGCCGGTCCGGAGAGGCAGAAACCGCTCTTCAAACTGGCCTTTGACAGGACAAGACTATGGCGCTCGAGAAGGAGCTCAAGGCACGGTTCCTGTGAAGGATCAAGGCGTTGAGTCCGCAAATATGTTTTGTTCTGTGTTCAGCAGGAAATGAGGGAAGACCGGGCCGTCGGTGCTGTGCGGCAAAAGCTAGCGGAGGTGTGGTCGCAAGCTGACCAGGCTTTGCTATGGACCAGTGTTCCTCATGTTGACACAGTTTCGACAGATATTTCCCAAATTCCAGGCCGCCACTGGTCTCACAAGCGCCAAGTAAATGCCCTCCACTACCTCAGGACGCATGACACAAGTACGCTAGCGAGCACCTGAGTTGGAAAGATGGATTTAGTCTTGGATGAGCAAGCATAAGCTGCGTCGACAGAAACAGCACGACCCACAAGAAGAGCCGTTAGTTTCCGGTAGCACGAGCCGCGACAGTTCATGTCGCCTCTTCGTCCCCGGTGCTGGAGAAGTTTTGTCCTTGGTTCTCTGACACGTGCTGGTTGGTGTGGACGTTGTGCACCCTCTGTGCCTCGCGCTCCTCCTCCTCGACAGTGGCGGCTGCAGACAGTTTGTCTGGCCGGGGTTCCGTCCCGAGCACACAGGGTGTCTCAGGCTTCTTGAAAGCATACTTCACCTTCCCTCTGCGTAACTGACATCGGCTCCTGTTCCCTCGCGCTCACGCTCATTCCTCGCACTTGCAAACTGATGAGCGTGCCAGCGATGATTTGCTAGACAATCCCTGGTAACGAGCTGGTGATCTTGATGCTGATGATGACGACAATGACGACAATGACACGACTGCGAAGGTAAGATGGCGATTTTGGCACTAGCACCAGCACGGGCAGAACAGAGTAGGATGAGGGGTCGGGTCCTGCCCCGTTACAACAGATGCAAGGAATACTGCAGAACAAGCTGAGCTGATGGGCGAAGGCTTTACTTCGCAACGATTTCACATCATGTGTATCTCATCGGCCTGGACGACAAGTCGGATCCAGCTGCGTGCAAGTTCAACGTTTCGGAACGACTGCTCCTTGCAAATCGCTCAGCTGCTGGCAGCTGTGCACCAACAGGATCGTGTACAAGCTGTGTACGTGGTCTGGATGTATCTACAGCTGCTTGCATGTATGCAGGTTGTCACATCATTTCATATCTGAATATGTCCGTATGGATCGGTGTAGAATTTTACAGTGGCCCTTTGCATTAGCAGCAGAAAGAGTGGTCAATTTGTGTTGCACCTTTAGGATATGCAGCCGGGAACAAGTGGAGGCCCCAAGGCGACATTCCTGAAATGGCCAGGATGCTGCCCGCCAGAGTGCGGAAGCGCTGCAACAAAGTAAGGAAGAGGCGCTGTGGGATGCTAGATGTTTTCGGTCTAGGGATTCTTGAAGGCTGTGCTTTAGAATCCAGCAGCGCCTGTTCTGCGCATGACACACATTGCCGCAAGGTGGAGAGCGTGAAGCTCCTGCTGCGAGACACCAAGAAAGAGCATAACAAAAGAGTCCAGGACCTTTTGCATACTACATGCTGCCCCATTTGTATCTGGCTCCCAATGCCTTGAGAAATGACTTGCAACAACCGATTCGATCTGGCTTGATGTCTAGCCAGAGAGCTCATTCACTGGATCTTCGTGGCTACCGCGAAGACATGCTTCATAAGCCGGCCGAAACACCCGGCTCCCACGCAGTGTCCACACGTGCAGGGTGCTGCGCCCATGCATTTCCAGCAGCGACTGCAGCGGCGGCAGCAGCAGCAGCAGCAGCAGCAGCAGCAGCATGACAATCACTGCCACCATCATCATCGTTATGTTGCAGCTGCTCCTCCTCATCCTCCTCGTCATCATCGCCATCGCCGCCACCATCGCCATCGCCATCGCCATCACCATGACCATGACCATGACCATCACCATCACCATCACCATCACCATCATCGTCACCATCATCATCTCCACCGCCACCATCGTCCTCAATATCAACATCACCACTATCATCATCATCATCATCATCATCATCATCATCATCTCCACCACCACAACCACCATCATCATCAACATCACCATCACCACCCTCAATTCTATGCCACTCGTAATAGCATGTGCACTGTGATGCAACAGGCGGAACATCCGATGTCCAGTGTCGTCTTTGTGAGGCACTGGCAAAGCCACAGGCGCTACACGCGTAGAACTGCGCATCGCAACTCTCTGCAGCCGTGCCTTCCCGCCACCTATCTCCACCCCCCACTGCCCTGTCCACTGCTGCCCCACTCCGCATTGCCATAATTGCCCTTCCAGGGGTGCTTTAGCGGTATTTTTGATGCGACCAGGACCTTCTCAAGCAAATTCAGCTGGCGCGCGGCCGGCGAACAGACACCAAGTTGAAGGAGGATTGATTGCTGCACGCCGCATCGGAAGTATTTGTAGCACGCGAAGAGGGCCTGTGCGCACGAAGCCTTTGAAGCACGGCCACGGCTCTGCAACTCTGACGCTGAGGAGCAGGAGCGACTTGAGCGGCTCCAAGATGAGCTCCGCGAGCTGAAGGCGTAAGGTGTCAAGAACAGTTCTGATTTGTCCATCACTGCTTGTGAGCTTCAGGACCTGAACGGTCGTTTAGTCGAGCGCCTGGGCCACGAAAGGGCTGAGCACGCGGGGAGGCCTAGATTGCCCCGAGGATTATCCATCAAGTCTCGTGCACCCGCGAACTGACGCGGGGTCTCGGTGTTCTGGTCATGGCGTCTGTGTGTTGGGGTCCAGGTGTGATAGTGTCGCGCTGTCGCGCCGCTATCCGGTGGGCTTGGGGTAGGTCGGGCTAATGGCCAGCGCACACCACGAACCCTACACTAAGACTAACAGTGACTAACAGCTCTATGTACTTGTGTGTCCAGGCCACTGGTTGTTGCTTAAGGTTCGGCTGTTGCGGTGCACGCTTCGACGGCCTTCAAATGACTTGGTTGCTGTTTTCTCTGCCGTTCTCATGTGCGTGCTGCGGGGAATGTGGGGCCAGACGTCCGGACAGCAACGCCGATGAACTTCGCGCCTTGCCACATCTTGTTGGCCGATTGCCTGTGCCACAGAGTTCCCCCTTGCTGCATGTTTCGGTGAAATAGTCCCAGCCCCAGCTTCCCCGTCCTTGTTTACGCGTTGCGCAGGGCCCATCACGGAGTGTTTTTCCAGACGTGAGTGCAGTTGCTACTGTACCGTTGGTGCCATGCTGGCGCAACCGGATGCGAATGAAAGAGGGAAGCCGGCATCCCTGTGGCTGGGCTTTGTCAATACGTTGCGGCATGACAGCGACATTCTGCGCGCTCGAGGAAACGCTTGTGGCATTTAATATTCGAAACCATTTTTCCAGGACCGGGCAGCGACATTGGCGCAGCCTCTGGGAAACTGGAGATTGTCGGTCTCATGTTGCGCAAATCAAAGATGGCGTTCAGGTGCTCCGTCTTTGGAACAGCTGCAAAATTTTCTCGAGAGCCTGGTTGAGAGGGCATACTTTCCTGAAGGCCGCAACCGCAAGCGCTCGGCTCTGGTTGTCCTTTCGGCGCTTGGTTTCGCTGCCAAGTTTGAGCTTTCTGTGCTGGACAAGCTAGCTAAGCGCCCTCTCGTGCTTGCTTGGCGTGATGCAGAAAAGTAGAAACGTGACGTGGTGAAGGAGGCCCCCGCGTTATCCTTGGTAGTGGTGCACCGGTTGGAGTCGGCCTTCGTCAATGATCCTGGTCGCGACGTCGACGTGCTGGGCGCATTATGCGCATTCCTGGTTATGTTATGGGTCAGCCCTCGTTGTAGTCAAACGTCCAAGCGTAACGGCGTCTTCTGTCGTGCTTGACGACCGCGCGCCGGCGTCCTGGTGCTGGAGATCGAGGGTGAGCCGGCCTTCCACCGTGTCAGACGTTCGACAAGGTTGGCAGTTGCGTGAGATCTGTGGACGCGCAGTGTCAGATCGCGAGGATATCCTCTCACCCGCTTGGAAGAACGGGCGTATATGGTTGAAAACATCCTTCAGCAAGAGAGAGGCTGCCCAGTCTGCTGTTCCGTGCGTCTGAGGTGCCGATTGTCAACAGCGTTGTGTCTCAAGAATGGATGCGCCGCTGAAAGGGTGTTCTTGTCGCATAGTTAGCAGAGTTGTGTATGCTTATACCGTCGTTCGCGCTGAAGGTTGGTGTAATGTTTTTTGCCATCGACAGGTTTTTGCCTGCGGCTACGCGTGGGGCTAGATTTACAGCTTCTATTCAGCTGTAAGTCAGCTGAGTAGGGTTGGCAGGTCCGCGCTGGCGTAGGTCGGGCTGATGGCCGGCAAACTCCAAACTGCGACTAACAACTGTATGTGCTTGTGTGTCCGGGCCATGGGTTGTTGCTTCAGGTTCGGCTGTGGCGGTGCTGGCCGCCGCGCAAATCACCCGCCCGCCCGCCCCTGTCATATCTGTTCTGATCACAAGTGTGATAGTCAGCGAAAATTCGGGCCAGCGGGCCCGATGTGGCAGCTTGGGTTGGGACGCCCAATGGTGGATACAGGGGCTAGATTGCCACGGTTTTTGTCTATGCATGCCGTAAGTCGGCTGATGGATTACGGTTCGTCATATCCCGCTGTGTTTGTGGTGTCGCTCTTCGGCGTCCCGCCCTGCACCACGCATTGGGACATCGTGACGGCCGTTCCAACAACAGAAGACCGGGCGGCCAAGAACGGCTGAGACGAATCGCCAGAAGAAGCCCCCGGTTAAAGCCCTAATCCCGCCAACTTTCGCGGCCCTCTCTCTCAAGTTGGGTGTAAATTTGAGTGAATTGAAAACCGTGCATCGTTGGCCTCCGCGTTGTCCGTTTCTGCTCAGGCCGAGGCCCGGCAGCAGCTATTCCGCTCCGAGCGGGAGCGAGGCATTCTGGAGCAGCGCACAGAAAACCTTTCCGAGCAGGCGAACGTTTGCCGGCCTGTACGAATGCTTCAGTGTATGCCAACATCCTGAGCAGCTCATCGTGCTGGCGGAAGTCAACGACAACTTGGACCGTCTGCACGAGCAGGCGAATGCCAAATGTTCTAGTTGCAAAGTCGCGCAGTTTTTTGGTACTTGGATCCCAGTTGCTTCCTGAACTAACAGCAGATTCTGCAGCTCTGAACGTAGAGCCTTCCGGCCCAGTTTCGATATTCTGCACCAATCATCGATCTGTTTTGCAGGAGACTTTGCCGGCTGGCAAAGCAACTTGATCTATGTGGCTCTGCAGGCACTGCGATTGTCCCTGTACAGGATTGGAATGTGCCTGGCTGTACAACAAAGCCACGAGAATTCATCGTCTCAGTGCTTCGCGTACGGCAGCGGTGATGGAACAGCTATTCAACGAGTTGTAAGGCCTGTCGCGGAGAAATTGATGAACGGTGTCGGGTACAGCCGGGTGCAGCAGTGTTGCCATTTTCTCCTGTACTCAACTTGGAAGTTCACCCGAAATGCTTGCTAGCCTTCCGACATCACACTTTTGAGCTGAAGTCACCGCTGAGCATGTCGAGGCACTGGGGGTGCATGAACATTCGACATGTAGGTCCGGCGTCTCGCTTTGTGTGAAACTGCACAGACAGCTGCGGAACGAGACAAGGTCAGGCTTGGGCTGGCTGTCAGGGATCGCAATCCAACATACAAGCATGCCTACAGCACTAGAAGCTGAGCGTGCCGGTCCATGTCATGAGATGCTCTGGAAATTGTTCTGCTTTCACAGTGACTAAGCAATCCAGTTCATCGAGAGGCTTACAACTGCCATGGCTACGATACTGATAGCATCTATGCCAATGTTGCGCTTGTGATATCTTATGAGGGTTGCGCTCGACACATCAATAGTGAGTGTGAGTGTCTTTATCTTGCTGACTCAGGCAACGCACGCGCGACACAGCGCTTCTGCCCCCCAAACCCGGCATGATCATCATGAGTATTCATGTGTGCCTGGCGCGAAGAGCTTGATTCATTTTCGATTCAAGTTTCGTGCCGAGGCGCCCCTGCGGAATTCCTGTCTTCGTTTCAAGATCAGCCTGTAAAAACGGACATTTGCAGGCCGGGGACACCGGGTCCCAAAGATTCGGTGTCAACAACACAGGGACCCGCCCCCGCTGCGGTGCTTCCGGGCTGGCAGCCAACTCAAAGCCGGCCGCCAGCCACAGTATATAGATAAACATAGCCAGAGTTTTAGCGCCGGCGCTTTCAGCCCTTCTCCAGTTTGCCCTCCGATGTCACGCTTCCCCACGCCAAGCACAGCCTGACTGATGCTGACGATGCTGGCCCAAGTTGCTTGCTCGGCAAAGTCCGTCCAGCAACCCCTCGAGGCGCTACATGAAGCCGACTTAAGACCCACAGCAAATTGAAGGGCTGATACTACGGATCCCGCCAGGGGAGGAGCTTTTGCATCGCCCCCGGCTGGAAACCCTCGGTTTATCAATCATGTAAAGCAGCGTGTCGTTGCAGCATCGTGATCTGAGCGTCTGTGCGGGCTGCGCGATGCGGCCGGTTCGCTGGACGACAGGCATGTGCATGAGAGTGGGCTTGAATGGTGGCCAGAAGCGCGCCCGAACCCCCTGCCCTGCACCCCGCACCCACCACGCCCCCCCTACCCACCCCCCGCACCCCCACCTGCACGCCAAGACCCAGACCACTCCACCGCAACAGCCGCGCCACCGACCGCCCCAGCCTCACCGGCCCCCCCACCGCTCCCCCGGCACCCTTCGCACCCTCCGTTGTACTCGTAGACTCGTGGATCTTATACAAAATATAAGACGTAAATCTAGAAGAATATAACATATAATAATATAATACACAACACAACATATAGATGATGTAAGGAATTCCATAACATATAAAAACAAATGGATAATATATTTAATTCATTGTTAATATAATTAACTATACATTTACTAATATACAGTATACAGGACATGATATGTATGTGTGTGTATATATATATATATGTATGTGTGTGTGTGTGTATCTACGCACATACGTACATATGTACATGTCTGTCCGTCTGTATGTATGTATGCATGTATGTATGTAGGTATATATGTATTTCGGGGACGAGGATACGAGGAGGGGAAAAGACAGAGAACATTGCGACCTCTGAGCAGGGACAGGTTTGAACTGCAAAAGACAGCTGCGGGCTGGAGGAAACTCACCAAGGGGATTCCAGAGGACACAGCTATGCAACTGTTACAGCAGGAGGGGCGGGGAGGGCAGGGAGGTGGGTGTGGGTTCAAGAGCGCGGCTCGGGAGCTGCACTTCCAGTCAATGCCGCCGTAAACGGTACGGCATGACAGCGAGCTTAGGATCTGGGAAACACCTGGCCAGTTGGGCTAAAGGCAGTTTCAGGGTTTCCCGTAGAGCTAATCCTGGTAATCGTGATCGTCCTGTGCGATTGAAGTTTCTGTGTTTTTGGGCATGCTTGGTGCTGGCCAATAATGGCCGATGTTTAGCTGAAGCCGCTCAAGCGTAGCGGCATGGATGTACAAGACTATCCCACGCTCCCCGATTCTTGTGCTAAACACTGCCATGGGTCATGACCGCACACTGGAATTGTTTTCTCGAGGAAGCCAGGTACCAGCGCAAGCACAGAAACCGTAAACATAAAGTGTTACTGCGGCATGTTACGGCCTTTGAGCTGAACTAATTAGCCTTGCTTACACCGGGTCTTGGGCCACCTTGCCCTCACCCAAGAAGTCCACGCACGTTGAGACTGATATTTGCATCAGAACGATCTTCGTGATTTTTATCCTCGCCATGCGGCCATGTGGAACTACAAGCTTCGCAAAGGCACAGGTATTGAATTTGGCAGAGCATCTACTAGGCCGATGCCGCCCGTTCATTGAAAGGTTCTCGTTGTGCTCGTGGCGACATTGGCAGTGAGGCCAGTCGGTGAAGCCTCTACTTGACTGTAGATGTGTTCTTGGCGGAGTTTGGAAACTTGGCGCAGGCAGCTGCCAGGCCTCACCGCCTGGGTCTGTTGCAGGCCGACGGTACAGTTGACAGTGTGCTAGACGTGGCGGAAGTTTCCGAACCCGAGATGATAGACTCTGATTGTGTTGTCCGTCGTAAGCTCCGGGTTATGTCGTTGGAGAGTCGGGAAGGCCTGGCACGTGCTCGCAATCTCGCGGTGAGAGATCGAGCAGGGTGAGGCCAGCAGCTTCTTGGGGCCCGCGGCCCGAGAGTGGTTTTGCGCTTGGTGGGTTGCTATGCCTTCGAGAGGTGTGGTGCGGAGGAGTCGAACTCCTGGCTGCCTCAGTTTGAGAATCCCTTGGCAGGCCTATGCATCCGTCCGATCTTGTCATGTGTTGCGACCGGTTGAAGTGTTGGTGCAGCAGAACGGCGAAGCGAGCTTAGATGCCTGCAGATTGGATGGGGTCTTCTGGCACAGATGCATCAGCTGGAGTGACGTAGCTTACCATGAGCAGGATCCGAAGAGTTCCAACATGCAAGTGTCATCGTTTGACAGGCTCCATGGCAGATCCTGGCTACTGGAAACAGCAGACCTGCATGTTTCAGTCTGCCTGTGCGCTCAGAGCGTCTTATGACACTCGGTCGATTTGGGACTCATTTGTGATGATCTGTCTGAAAGACGTTCTCGCCAAACATCGACTTGACTTCCCAGAGGCAGCTTTCTCTAAGCTT
Organism: Symbiodinium sp. CCMP2456; assembly: GCA_905221635.1. NCBI lineage: Eukaryota > Dinophyceae > Suessiales > Symbiodiniaceae > Symbiodinium > Symbiodinium sp. CCMP2456. The sequence goes on from CAJNDV010002125.1 coordinate 11,774, forward strand.
CAGACATGAAACGAGAGCCAGTAAGAGACAAGTCTCACCTGCAAAGACTCCTGATCAGACTCGTTCTCCAGTCCGAATCAGAATGAATCAAAGAGGCGACAAACCATCGCATGCTAACCTGCAGAGTTACCCTACCAGCACTCGGACTTCTTGGCCATGTGCTTGTGCGGCAGATGTCTTCTGGCACTGATGCTTGCAAGTGGCAGCGTGGCAGGCCATCTGTATCCTTTGCCAGGTTGAACGGAAAGTAAGAGGAACTCCGAGGAGCCATCGTCGTTCCTAGCAACGTTCCCGATATTCGAACATGGCGTGCTGAGGGGCCCCGAGCACGTTCATACCTTTTCGGCCATTCCGGTTGCTGACGGTGGATGACGCGATGAGGACGGAATTGTGTTGATTGTCTTGCAAGCGGCATGTACGTCGTTGCAGGATCATGGAGGAGACGGGGCTGCACGTAAAGCCTCAGTGCAATCGGGCTCAGACTTGGTTGTCTCGCTTTGCGCGGTTTCACGGATGCCAAGATCTCAATGAGACCTTACCCGATGGTTCCTGCAAAAATCGAACCGGTGCTGGCGAAACCCTCAACAAGCTGCCTGCAAACCCGAATCTTCAGCTCGGGCAAGACTCCATGCACTGCAAGCAGATACAGTGCAAGCGAAAACAAGTCAGTGAGCTCAGAGGTCACTCATTTTCTTAGCTTGCTCTTCCATGAGAAGGTGGCTCTCAGAAGTTCAGTGCCCACTCATTTTCTTAGTATTTTCTTAGCAAGCATTTGGCAGGAGCTGACACCTCCAACAATCCACCTGCCTTCCCTGTAGCGGGGACAGTGTTAAGAAAACGAGTACTCATTTTCTTAACCGTATTTGCNNTGGACCTGGGGGATGGGGCGGGGTCACATCCAGCCAACAAGAGGATGAAGCAAACGAGTACTCATTTTCTTCTCCGTGTTGCAGGGGCTCGGGGTGACTACTTTAAGAAATCAGTCCTCATTTCCCTCAACAAGAAAATTCAGAGCACCGGAAAAAAGTTAAGAAAATAGGGTCCGAGCGTCAGAGGGCACTCATTTTCTCAGTTAGGAGGGGCAGTGAGAATGCATATATCTGGAAAATCCAGAGCACTGGTTTTCTTAGCCAGTGTTTTCTTAAACAGAGCCGGCTCTGTAGCTCCTGCAGCCAAGATCAGCCGAACTCCAATACCAGTGCACGACGAACCCGCAAGCTGGAATCCTGTGGCTAGCCAATATGTCAATCCGACGAAAGACCGCAGCAATGACTAAAGACCAACGAACAGTAGCTCACTCAACTAGCTGGCTTTGTTCCAGGGCCGACAGTCCAAGAATAAGGAGGGGCAACCATCTAGCACAAGGAAGCAAAGCGAAGCCGAAGGGGTGTAAGACCTATGGCAGCACCTGAGAATCCTGAAAACACATTCACTCGGGCTGTGCTGAATAAGACTGTCCTTTTTGATTGCAGGGTCGAAATCAACAACAGCATTTCGCACAAGGACGGCAACTTGAATGTCCGTCATCTTTCCCAGGGCAAGGACTCGGTGGACTGATACCTTCGGCGATGCCACTCCCTAACAGCACTAATTACTCGTACATGTCTGGTGATCCTGGCAGATGGGCCAGAAGTCACGTCATGCACTTGATGCAGGACATGGCAACTCGCCTAGCTGCAGCTGTCAATGCAGCAGTGTGGAACATCCACCGGCAGCTGACGTCCACAGGTAAGTATACCCAGGCTCACGTCACGAAACGATGCTGTGCGTATTGTTTCGTGCGGCCCGCTTCGTCTATGTCTATGCAATGTATTTTGATTCTGAAAGCCGGGATTTCAGTTGGAGCCACAGATGTTGTGAGGACCGCTAGGGCAGAGCCTGGGCAGGCCACAGCTCCTCTGCAAGAGCCGCCTGGCGCACCCATCGCAACAGGCCCTGTATGAACGAAGCCGCCGCACTGTACCGCACTTGGAACTTGGCTTGCCTTCCCCAGGAGAGGCGCTCTCTCCTCAAACACTGGAGGCCGTCGAATGGGGATTCGCCCCTCGGAGTTAGAGAGGCCGCAAGTACGCACCGGCTTCTCCGTCACGGAGCTCTGAGGCCAAGATCCCTTCCGTTTTCAAGCTCGCTGTGGTGGGAGGGCTGAAGCCTCACGAAAAGCTGGCGCAGCTGTGCCGTCCTTGAGCTGCGGACATCGCGATTGCAGTGATGAGGTGCTGCGGGGGCAAAACCAAGTCCCGCAAGCTCATCGGTGCAGCCCTGCGGGAGAACGATCCTCAAGTTGAGGTTTTCGCAACCCCGGAGATTGCAACGGTATTGTTCCACCAGGCTTTGTCGTGCATGCCCGCTCGCGCTGGTCGGTCTTATGCTTTGCTCTCGTCGCAGGGAGCCATGAGCAACGGTTCCTTTGCTGACTTTGTGCCTGAGGACGGTACGCCACATGTGCTCACGGCTAAGCCAGTGCACTGAGTGCTGAATCAGCTTCTTTTTCATATCGCCTCACCAGGGTCGACAGAGCACAGCTTCAGCGTAAATTTCACCCCTCGAGTTACTGAAAAGATCTGATCTAATTGCGAATCCTGCAGGAGTACAAGGAGTTCATGGTACAGTCTGAGATTGTCCAGTTCGTTTTCGAAGGTCGGGGGATGCGTGCATGCGAACTTCTAGAAACGTGCTGGATCTGTTGCTAGGCATTTGGGCGCAAGGCGCAGCATTGTCTTTACCTTCCTCCAGTTATGCCGCCTCTTGGCGACATTGTGCAGCGCCCTTGGGTCCGCGACGAGAATGGACAAACGTATCCAATTGGCTCGGGGTCTATGAAGACGTTGAAAACCCGACCTTGTTTCTGGCAAAAAGCCGTTTTGGATTTCGGCTTTTCGGGCTTTACAGCATCCGCAGCATTCTGGCTTCTGGAATGGCTTCGTTTGGCTTGCCGGGTTTCTTTTCCGACTCGGGCCAGAAAGGTGGAGCTTTTGGCTGGATTTCATTTAGTTTAGAGTCGTTTAGAGTGTTTGAGGATCCCAAGATCGCATCGGATATCATGGCAGGTGCATGCAAGGCTGCGGGGTGTACTGACGGAGGTGGGTGTATGCGAACATACGGGTGGCCATGCTGCGTCAGCATCGTGCTGGTACCCACGTTTGTGTGATTGTATGATGCTTCTGCAAGTGAGAGGACACAGGGTCCTGGACTACAATCAGTCACGTGTCCTGTTGTGTACCAGCGTGGTGTGTTCCAGGTGACTGTAGTGTGACCAAGAAGCGAGCGAAATCCCGCTGCTCGAATGTTTGCGAGGTTTACTGTTCCTTCCTTCAATCTTAGGTGCTCATGACTGACCGAGATGCCCTGGATGGTCGCAGCTACTCCAGGCTACATAGCTGAGATGATGGCCCGTTGAACACAGGCAAAGATAGGCTCAAGAATTCCAGATATCGAATGGCTGTGATTGGGAGAGCACAACGCAGCTGATGTTTTCTCAAAGCTCTTCTTACCTGCAGGCCCTTGGCCTCTTGGGCACCGATTGGATGGTCCACGACGCCTGTCAGAAGTCCGGCTTACTTGTGATCTGGCCATGCCAGCTAGATCTGTAGATCGCTGCTTCTGCCGCGCGTTCGAAGGCTGCTGGACGAAACCGGGAAGCGCATCAGCATACCGGATCTTACTGAGTCTGACCTAGAGCAGCGTTACGAGATCGGAGCAGTTTTCTGGCATTCGCTTGCAAATACCCACGGCAAGTTGAACGCGCTTGGCTATGAACGCGACTCTTCTGAACGGTTTTGAGTGAGTGCCCTTGAAAGATCCCGTCAACTTTTCTGTGAGGTGAATGCCAGAAGCCAACCCGACACGAGTCTGCCCAAGAAGCTTTCGACAACGACGTAAATGCGTCCAAGGCTTGCACCTTTATGCGCCTTTAGACCTTGCTCCTCTGCTCTTGGTGCAGCTGGCTGTTTATGCTACAGTTCTTAAACATACAGGCGTCCGCGATGAAAGCATGGAGCCTCACAGCATCCGGCAAAGCAGAAGCCTGCGCAGGTTTACGAAGATGGCTATCCCACAGACCGCATCATTTGGCATGGAGCTTGGCCGCCTCATTGTTGGCTTGAAGATATTCATCACAGGGTGATTGTGAAGGTACATGCAAGTGTGGCATGTTCTGGTGACAGTTGCACTCGTCACTCCCGCGACAGACTTGCAGAGTATCCAGAGACTTGCAAGGTTGTCAAGCATGCATTATGGAGCACTTGCGCCGAAGCTTCGAAAGCCGCATGGCCTTGCCATGCCACACTTCTTGTGTTGCGATTCATTGGCATGGTTGAGACCAATCAGTAGTATGGTTTGTGACCACATCTGGTGATCCGACACTTCAGGATTGTCGACTTTGTGCAGGGCAGGCTCTCTGCAAAAGACCCAACCTTCTTTCCTGCAAGCCAGGCCGGAGATTTGCATGTCACACGTTCGTTTGCGAAGAGCCACGAACATGATTGGCTTCAAGCATGCATCCGATTTCATTAGCGTTGTCCGGGTCGCTGGCCTCCAAGGGGGCATCATCCCCGGTCTGCAGTATTTTCTGCTTCTGGTACGATGCTGAAGGAACCAGTCCAACAACCAAACGAGACTGGAATTGAAGGGACGCTCAGTGCGTCTGTTGCGGATATTGCAAAGGCTTGTGTGCTAGCTCACTGAGACCTTCATATAGGGCCAAAGCAGGAAGATCGTGGACACCATACGGTGGCCGGGCCATTTTGACTCACAGTGCGGGACCCGGGGCTTTGTCAGCTGGCAGCTGGCATTCACACGTCGATGTAACGACCACGCCCAATACCAAATCCTCTCAGTGTCTTGGTCGTCCATACAGCCAAGGGCAGCTGCAGAACATACATCATTGGTTGGCAAGGCAAGCGTTGTTCGTTCGCCCCGCCCCAGTTGCTGCCAACACCGCCACTAGGTCTCGCGACCTGGAGGTGGTGTTCTGCATGTGAATCTCTCCTATGCATGCTGCAAGCAAAAACCACTCTGCTGTCTCGGTCGCTCGGCATGCTCTTTGCAGTTATCAGGAGCAGAAGGATCGATCTTTGGCAGCAGCTTAAGCGCAATGCTGCAGCATCAGTCGCGCTTGCTGCGTTTGAGAGCGGTCTGCAACAAAGCGATGGGGTGGCTTGGGTTTTTGGGGTTTGGGGTTCGGGGCAGATGCCTTATTGTGTCATAGTATTTGTCTATTGTATGCCTCCTCTGCAGACAGGGAGGCCTCAACACCTGTGTCACGCAGAACATGCGAACAGGAGAGCCACGCGACTCTCCTCGACACACATGCCTTGAGATGCACACTGCGAACTGAACCGTGAAGCAGCACCTGAACTTATCGGCGACCACGGGCACAGGTTCTGAGGATTTCTGAGGCCTATAGTCTGTGCAGGCTTGTCAGATCAGTGTCAAGGTCCTTGTTGGATCGATTGTTGAGTTAAACGACACAAGTAACGCATGGACAATCTCTTGGCTAGCGTTCACCCAGCACAACTCTCGGCATCGTCGGCAGCGTGATGGAGTGGGCGAAAGACGTCCCCATCCTTTTCGCCGTCATGGGCATCCTTAGGATCTCAAGGCGGCCTCCACGCCTCGATGGCCGTAATCGGATACAACGTGCCCCCGGTGCGGGAAGGCCAGACCATTTTCCTTTCTTGGCACCTTCCACCGCTGTTTCCGCTTGTGGCCCGGTCCTTGCTTCCGTCTGGGTGACCCTCTTGGCGTCGACGTCCGGCCAGCCCAGTGCTTGACCCGATTGAAGTGCGCATGTTCAAGAAAGACACCTTAGCCGCCGCAGCTTCTTCGGGGCCCACTATGTAAATCAGCTTCGTGAAAAAAGGTTGCAAAAGACTGCCTCTGAAGGTAGGAGAGCTCGATGCATTGGGTGCGGAGGCGAACGTTTACTCGGAAAGACTCAATGGCCTTCTCCAGTGCCAGGGGACGAGCCATCTGGAACATGATGCACCAACAACCCGGAAAGGGCGGGCGGTCCGAAAGGAAAACACAACTGAACAGACCAGAAAACCGGAAGTCGAAGAAACCCGAAGCGGACAGAACCGAAAACGTGAACCCGTGCAGCCGGGCCAGGACTGCTGCGGCTTAAATTTTTCCGTGGGCTTGGAAAGGGATGAAGATTCTTATGCTCCAGAGCAAGTGCGCAGTGCTTTCCACGTGTGCCTGCTGCGTGGTTGTAAGACAATACCACCCTCCCCCCCCGCACCTACCAGCCACAGCCGCAGCCATCACCCACCACAGCAACCGAAGGCCTTGAAACACACCCAACCTCGATGAGGAACCCTCCTGAACAGGGTGCTTCAGCCTTTTCCAGGAGGTTCGGGAAGATATTATGCAAAACCTGCAAATGAACATAAATGAACAAAAGTCAAACGCGGCTTCCAAGTTGAATTGACTTTTTCGTGAACTTGCTTGGTCAAGGCTAAGCCCATCATCCCAAGCTTTGCTTCCGAGACTTGCTCGAGACGAGTTCCGTTGATCCTTCCGCTCCTGCGCAATGCAGATTGGTTACATGCCTCTGGCAGCCACCTCAAAAACCAAGAGCAAGGCTACGCCGCAGCAACACCAACACGCACGGTACTGCTTGGACAATCCCAATGGATGGCCCAGGCTTTTCCGAGCTATCCCCGCGTCGCGAACCACGCCAAGACAAAATCTTGCCCAGAGGCTCTGGTACGATTCTTGGCGAGCTTGGTTTCCGCATTCTGCTATCTCAGCCTACGCCTCCGTGTTGGCCAGCTTTCGCGCACAGTATCCTCCTCGTGTGCCTTGGATGCGAGGAACATCTGGTTAGAACCGGTTCTCGGCCGTACGAGTTTTTGGAGCTTGCGGGAATTCTGGTCTTTTTCCATCTCGGCGGCAAAACAATCGCCGCGCTACACCTCGGATATCGGGATCTCTTTGCGGACGGACAACGAAAGTCATGCCTACTCAGCCGCGGAAAAGGCGGCGAAGATTGGCCGTACTCCGCGTTCTCATGCAACTGGTAACTCAGTAGATCGTGGTGGGGGAATTTCCTCATCCTCAACCATGTCAAGAGATACCCCAACACCTGGGCGGATCAGTTGATGCACCTGGACTTCACGCGTCTCGACATGGACCGTGGAGGACCTCATGAGGATTAAGGGCCAGGAGGCCCTTACTCCCGCTCGGTTGCCTCAAGCACTGCTGTCATTGCAAAAGTGTCAAAGTTAGTGCGCGGGCCACTCAATGGTGTTCCGTGGACATGACGGGATCACACGAAGTGTTTCGTGCTCTATCTGTTTTATCGTGTTATGGTGTAAGGCAAACATACAACACACAACATACAACTTACAACGCACGACGTAATTACAGCGTATATAAGTTGCACAAAACACATCACGTACATCATACAACACCCAACATGCAACAAGACCTGCACAATATACATAATCTTACCCAAAAACACAAACATAAACATATCGGATACACATGCGTAAACATACACTCGGACGTCGCCAAGACCATGGGAATGCACATGGACATACACATGCGAATAACAGAGGCTCCTATGTACATATACAAAAACAATCATATACATGTACATGTACACAATGTACGTATACATTTACATTCACATACACATGTACATCTACATGCACTTGTACATTTACATTTGCCTATACACATAAGTTTACATGGAAGGATGCACGCATATACATGTACATCTACATTTGCGTACATTTTACATGACACATTATACATGTACAGACACATATTCATATACATATACATATGTATACACTTCATCCATTCCCGAGAGCATCCACGCGCTAACCATCATAACGTCCACCCAAACCGCGTCCGTTCCCCAAATCATCCATGGGCTAACCTTGGTACAATCCACCCAAACCTCGCGAGGTCATGTGATGGTGGCAAGAAAAAATCTGGAAAAATCTCGAACGCAGGCTTTGCAACCGATCCAGACCCGAAGGGTTGGACAGATCGGAAACGCCCGCATCGGAAACTCGGAAAAAGAGCGGTATTCATTAGCCCTACTTCGTCACATACGCATATTTGATGTCTATATAATATATGTTGCGTGTTAGACCGTTGTATGCTATATGTTTTTGGTTCAGTGCCATGTATTCAATGCTGTATGTTGTTTGATGTACGTCACCGTATGTTTTACACGTTATGTATTTCGTTTTATGCTATAGATCATATGTCTGTGAAGGTGTATGTGTACCCAGCATTTCTCTTTTCTGCAGGTGCAGCCGTGGGCCAGCTGGGCACAAAAGGTGCCCGAGGCCGGCCTCATGATCTTTGTCGTCTCGTCGTCGCCTCAAAGGCCGACTAAAGGCTGTGGAACTTCACAGAGCTGCGCAGTTGAAGCTGCGCTTTTAGGTTTGCGCTGTGCTACTGCTTGCTTCGACGGCCCGCGGCGCTGCGAGTGCCTTGGTCTCCAGATGGAGTCTTCCGGTGAGTACCCAGTTTCAGCGAGAGGCCACTTCGGCATGAGTCTTGCCTTTGTCTTGTCCCTGAAACCATGACTCCGCCATGTGCCTTTGATGACATCGCTTAACTTCAACATGAAATTCGAGGCGGCTCCTTCACAGCTCCTTGACGAGCCAATGCTGCCAGGATGAAAAAGTAGTGGCGTGAGCCTGTGCTTTTGCATTCAAACTTGCCGTGGCTTTGCAGTCAACAACCAATATATATATATATATATATATATACATATATATATATATATACATACACGCACATCCAGCTCACCTGTTTTTCATGCACAAGAGTAGGTGGTGCTTCATGTCCAGACGAATTTGCGAACCTCAAGCCACGGGAAATCACGGGAAGGCCCTGTGTACCAGTTCCTTCCACCATTGAGGTCGATGCGAGTCGATGCAAGTATTTCGAAAGCTACAGACGAATCTGTGTCAGTCTGACGTCCCTGCATGTCCTGATTTCGTGACTCACGGTGCCAAATCAGAGAGTCTGTCGTAGCACCGCACGAAACAGAAAGGTAGGGTCAACTCTGTGACAACAGATGGCCAGGCAGTACTATCTGGCATCTGAGTTGAAGCAGGCTTGCGGTTTGCTTGCTTTGATGCGCATGCCTTGGTACCGCGGTCAATCTATGTGCTAGTTCTGATGAAGCCAAAACTCTGCTTGATTCGATGCATTTTTCAAGCGTGGCCTCGTCTGCTGGCAGTTTCTGCCGCCGAACCGCAAGACCATCACAGCGATGCAGCTGGTCCCTGGCTTTCATTCGTGGGGGAGTGTATAAGCATCCGCTTTCATTCGGGGTGTACTCGCGATGGGTTCTGGTACCGCCGCGCGAGCGGGCTTGCTTGAGGCACCAGAAGACATTAAGTACGTCGGCTACTTGGCTCCAGACAAGGCGCCATCGGATGCGAGCAACACTCGGCGGCCTCAAGCAGAATGCAGTCATGGCTGTAGGAGAAGAGTCCCAACAAGCTGACGGAGTACGTCATCCTGGGTCCAGCAGCTTCTAAAAATTTGGAGCTGTGGACATGGCGAGCAGCTAACGTCTGCATGACTGGACCCAAGGTCAGTGACGTACTGAAGTACGAGTTCAAGAATCAATGCGAGGCCCCATCGTTTGGCACAAGGAAAACATCATTTCCGGCAGCACACGGGGTGTGACTTGCGCGTAACAGGTGTATGCTGTGAATCCGTCTTTCAGGCAGGCGGTAGCGGCTACCTCAACTGTCATCACAGCTAGATTCGAGCAGCTGTCATCCCTGGGCTGCCGCTTCCTGGTAGTAGGCCCTCGCCAAAGCAATGCTCTCGGAAGTTGCCATGGCAACTCTGGCTCATGTCGTTCAGAGGCAGTGGCAGAAGGACGTCGACAAAGTGATCCCTCGCAAGGCTTCTGCACTGGCCTGCAGAAGAGCAGAGGCACACGGTCCTCGCTGCTTCTTTGAGGACGTGCACATAGCCGTCGTCGCAGCTGGCACTGCTGTTGCTCAGTGGCACTTAGTGGCACTGTAGCCGTCCTGCCTTCCCTTGGTCTGTCCCTCTCGCATGCTGGGAAGGGATGCTTGGGGCTGAAGCCCCCGAAAGCCATTCCCGAGAAGCTGAGCCCATAAGCGTTCAAGGAATTGCGGTTGGCGCAAGTAGATGCAAGTAGTGCGCGGAGACACGAAACATGGGATGCGAAGCCCAAGCTTCATCCGCAGAGCAATGTTAGTCAAAGCGTTGCAGCTTGGCTTGATGACGATGAAGATCCTTCACTGTCAATTTCCTTTTTTTGCACCGCAACTTGCTCCAAGAAGCGCCTCGGGAAGAAGATCCTGATCCAGGGCCTCGCGCAGGTATCTGCCGTTCTCGGCTCAGCCTGTTTTAAAGGCCATGGTGCTGAAGACTTCATGTCGAGTGCCGGTCTGGCCCGGAATCCGATGTCTCTGAGGCCCTTACTGCTGAGGGCTTTGCACTCAGCTTCAAGTTTTCTCTTGAAGTTTTCTCCTGATGGCAATGACTGCTTAGCCGTTATATCATGAAGCCCTCACGGTTGCTCTTGTGGATTCGCTCAGGTCGTGCTTTGTTGGTGTGTGATGCACAAGACGAGGAAGTGCTCGGCGGAAAGATGGAGGATGCTTCAGCCAGCATGACCGAGCAGAATACACGCCTATCAGAGCATTACCTGCGAGCTTGGTGAGGATCGTTATCTCTTGTACTCGTAATATCTCGTAGTCCATACTGTTTGGAGCGAGCTCCTTCCGAGGCGGTGCTACAGGCACAATGGTGCATGATCCTTCCCAGTTTACCAAGCTTCAGCATTGCAGGAGCTGTTGGAGGCTCAGGAGTGGAAGGCGCGCAAGTCGCACAGGTTCGGTAGCACCCCTGGCACGTCTCGTGCCAGGATCTGGAGAAGACTGGTGACTTGCCTCCAGATCCCGAGAAGACTGCCTCGTGCTGAGTGAAAGTTGGATGTCACTCGTGGCTCTGAGTGCGGACATGCGAATCCGTGTGAGCAAGGCAGCGATAGAAGTCCTCCAACAGGGTCGGTTGAGGCCACCGACCACACTTCTGAAGCTTGTGGTCTCGGACCTGCAAGATATTCAATGAAGTCTGAGTTGTTGCAGCGCCGCTCAAGCTTAAGTGCCTGGCAAGCCCGGCCATCAGACATTCCCAAACAACAGCTGCAGTGCCAAGACTACGACTAAGACTCGACTTGCCAGATTACAAGGATCTGGTTTCACCGTTGCATGAAGATGATGTAGAATGTAGGAGACATTGAAGGCAGCTTTTCCTCGTTGTCGTGGCTGCCATGGGCGCGCTCGGCCAGTTACGGCGCTTCAGAGTGGCGTTGTTCGCCTAGCAGATTTCGGTGGGCAGCTGCCTAAAGGCAATGACCACCGATATCAAAGTGTGTCAGGCTCCCAGCAAGTGGTGCCGATGAGTGTCGCGACATGAAGCTAAGCTTGTTATGCATGACCCGTGCGCACTCACAGAGCACACTAACGTCCAGATCCTTCTGCTCCCATTCTGCGGAGACTGTCATGCTCAAACCTAACCCTTGGCAGTAAAAAGCTTTCTCAGACTTCCTGTGTCGTGCTGAGATGAATTGGGAGACTTGCACGAAGTCCACAAGAGGTGCGGTGCCGGCGTGTCGCATGCATAGACCTGCACGTCGAAAGCTCCCTGTGATCTCGTCTCTCATCTCCAGAGGCGGCTGCTCGAGGCGGCTCGAAAGGCCAGCGTTCAGGAGGCCCTGACAGACTTCTTTCCCCCTTTGAACAGCACCATGAATATGAAGTTTGACAAGGTCGAGGCTCTCTTGGAGATGGGTCTGTGCCTCAGAGTGTCCTTCGCAAACCGGAATGCAGGTCAAAACAAAGTTTGATCAGGATCAACAAACAATTTAAAGGCTACGCGACCCCGCCTCGGCTGGCTGTAAAACGGTTCAAAGTATCGCTCAAGCCTGCAAGCCGTACTGGCTGTGCTAGACAACAACATGACGGGGCTCCTGCTTTTGTCAAATACCATAAAACCCTCAAAAAGAACACGACTAAACTTTTAAAATGCCTCTGCAATGCGTCAACATGCCATGCATGCCGAACGATCCAAAATCCCACCCCAAAATTTCCCTCAAATCCGGGAAGGGGCTCGGAGCGTATCAGCACCGTGAACAGTCCAAAATCCAAGCCAAAATCACGAAAAACCAGGGTCTGAAATAACGAGAAGGGCGCGCCCTTCAATCATACAACAACACCAACACAAGCCCCAGCCCCAACACCAACACCAACGCCGCCGCCACCGCCGCAACCATCACCATCACCATCACCATCACCATCACCATCACCATCACCATCACCATCACCATCACCAGCACCAGCACCAGCACCAGCACCGGCACCAGCACCAGCACCAGCACCAGCACCAGCACGAGCACCATCACCATCACCATCACCATCGTCATCGTCATAACCATCACCATCTGCCGT
>CAJNDV010002125.1:30941-83207 GCA_905221635.1 Symbiodinium sp. CCMP2456
CTGTCTGTCTGTCTGTCTGTTTGTGTCTCTCTCTCTCTCTCTTTCTCTCTCTGCGGCACAGTTTAAAGATCATAAGCTTCCAGAATCCCAAAAATTTTACGAGCGAGTAGTGTGTGCTAGAAAGCGTATGAAAGCGCGTGTTGATCAAAGCCCCCTTAGGATTGCAAGAGTTGCAGTCGGCCGAAGGAACATGGACTGCAGGCACTGACCAGGAACTGCAGGCTGCAAGAGCCATAGAAACGGGGGGTTGCACTGGGACTGTTTTCAAGAGCCGCAGGAACACAGGCGGCGGGGGCAACTGCAGGAAGAACTGCAGGATTTGTCGCTTGCATGCGACATGAATACAGCACCGCGGATAGGAAATACTAAGAAAATGACCCCCTCACATGAACCGTTTTCCCGCTGGACCTAATGTTTGGTATTTGGTGAGTAGTAGCTTGTTTTTTTTTTGGGGGTCTTTGTCGCATGCATACACAAGTAATTGTAGCATGTCCGGGAACGTGTTGCATTTGGGTCTATATGGGTCCGCTCTGTGTGGTTGTTTGCGTCGCAAAACACAACAGTGAAGCTATGTTTGGAGAGCGACTTCTACAAGCACAAGCCTCGAGCATGATGACTCTCATCTGTGCAGCGACAGGCTTTGTTAGAGCATTCCGCTGACATGGACGCGATCGGCCCAGGAGGCCATGATTATGGACGCAAAAGTGAGGCATCCCTAGCCACCTTGTTGGTGCTTGTTGAAGTAAGCCGTGCTTCGCCACGGGTTATTGAAGCGGCTATTGAACATGCAGTGACTCCAGCAGGTTGGCCTCCAATCTTCTTTGCTGCTTTCTACTGCGACTTTGATGCCTACATCTGAGTTGGATCGATCTTGGGCGGTGGGTGATTATGGACTGTCAGGTTTGAGCCACATCTGAGGTCATGAGAGCGCTCATACACGCGCAGGCGGCCAGCGAGTGTGGTGGGGGTGGCGTGCATCGACAAATCTCGAGAAGTTAAGTACCATGTGCTGATGGCGTGGTGCATGCGTGCCGACACACGAAGGGTGACTTGGTGCAGCATGTGAAGCTCGGTGTCGACACAAACTCACATGTGGGAGCTTATGCAAATCTTTATTTCTTGCGCTGTGCACCATCCTTCTGGCGCGTAGATCCGATATGTTTCCCGGAGAGAACCCCTGCTTCGGTAGCCTACTGTACAAGTTTGCCTGCAGCTCCGCCTTTCCGCGCGAGGGTAAGAATGAAATTGACAGTAAGTCTTGCTTAAGCTGGGGTTGTCGGAGCATGCGGCTGTTAGGCTTTTCTAGATAATGATCCACAAGCATAATTACATGCCACCGATGTTTTGACCTTCTCACCTGGCAGTGTGACGTGAACATCCGCGACGAGTCGGGACGATCGCTGGCCAGCTGGGCTAGATATGGAGACCAGGCTGTCACGAAAGCATAGCAATAGACAACAATGAGCAGAAGTGCAGCAGATGGCAAGATATGACAACTGCAAATGTCTCTGCAGGACCGGGAGCACCAAAAGGCGTGGTTGCGGATCAGTTTGCATCTTCTGCTCACTGCTGGGCGGCTCCGTTCAGAGCTCGATCTTGCAGCAAGGCAGTTCTCAAGATGCTGTACCGCCATGGCTTCCCTCCTCCGGTGGAGGCGCTGGAAGGAGCGCCATTGACGTGCCTAGCCACAAGCTGCCAGGCCAAAGTGAAGCTGGGTCAGCTGCCAGGGCCTGAGATTCGATGGATTCTCATTTCATCCGTTTGCAATGGCTTTGCACCCTCTTTTCTTCGATCATCGCATTCGTGTGCGGCGTTGGCCTGAGATTTTATTGGGTCTCACGTCCGTGGTTCGGACTCACAAGAGTATGTGGGGCCCGCTCAGCTGCGCAGCATCCCCCTTTCCTTCATCGCTGTATTCACTTGTTGTGGAAGAACCGGTCTGTGAGCGATGTTGGCCTGATCGTGATTACCCGGCACCTGTGCGGACTGGACTAGCACGGACCTTTGGCTTCTGGCAAGAAAGGGGCACTGCTGTGCTTTGTTAGTAACACTGGAGGCTATGTTCCCGAGGGACTGCTTGAATCATGGCTGAAGTACCGTTCCGCTGATTCGAATTTCTTTGTTTTCCTTTTCTCTTCTATTTCAGCACCTTTGTGAAATGCGGTGGGGCATCGCTGACAGCTTGTGGGGTGTTTGCGCGAGAGCTGTTTCAAGCGGTTTGGGACTGCGGCCGTTCCCCTCCTGACATCCGTTGGCCTTGACTAGCGGGCCCGCTTCCGTGAGAATCTTGCCTTTGAGCTCCACGGCTCCCTTGCTTGCTTTGCAGCTTCTGTGTCTGTCTAGTGCGACAATCAAGAGAGTTCTTAATTTGAGGCCGCTCCGGGAGGTTGTTTAGCCCTTCCCGATTCCCTTGCAACTTTGGGCTCGCAACCTTTGGTGGCAGCTGGGCCGCCAAGTGTTTTCCAAATTGGGTTGCAGCCTTGCTGCAAGATTTCTTTTACGCCGGCATGGCGTGGTACATTGCCGGCGGAAAGTTTGGCACAGAAGGATCGAGAGTGCCGGAAGTGGCTTCGTCCTAGAGCAGTATGTGAGCGCGCGTTCGACAAGCCGGGAATAGCCGGGAAAGGTCTTGGACAACATCAACAACAAAGCTCGACAATGTGAGCTTCGAAACCCCCGTTCTGCTTGAATCTCCAGCGACGGAGGCCAACCGAGTTCTTGAGGGGCTTTAGGTTGCTAGATGAACTGAACTCGGAGGGACTCACCTCCCCGTTTTCAGCACGAGGATGGTTCCTGGCAGCCGTTTGAGCAGGTGGAAACTGAAGCACTTCGTGCGTTCAACGACCTTCACATCGACAACCCCTTTCTCATCGTCGCCACCAAGGGCCAACGAAGCCGGTCAAGGCTGGTCAGAGCCAGCGCCTTGGCGACTTCCGATGCGCCCAGTGAGGCTATGCTGGTCGCCAAGCAGTTGATGCAGAGATCAGCTGTCACAGCTGTTGAATGCGCCAGGCAAATTCTGACCGAAAGTGACGAAAGCATTCGGGTGTACAGGGTTCTGGAAGAGGTTTGTTTCTGCGGCGCAGATTCGCTGTCGAAGTCCGGGTTTTTCCAGAACCGCGAGGCCGCCAGGTTCCAACAGGGCTGCTCCCGAGCCCTTTGTGTTCGTACCTGGAACCAGAGGGGAAACTCGAAACGGGTTAGGGCTTAGGGTTTAGAATCGACACACGTTTGCACATGAGTAGAGACGAGCACATGGCGATGCAAGCAGCGTGACTTTCACAGCAAGTGGCTTGAGGAGTACGAGGCAACAAGCGGCCATAGAGGCACCCAGCACCCAAGGTGCCGAAACTCATAAACATGGCAGCCATTGGCAGCCCGTCACCGAAGCAACTAAGGAAGCCCGACTTCTGGGCACCAATTCCAGTGGACCAAAAGCTTTCGGTACCTTGGCTTTCCGATGGCAGAAGCATGAGACCCTTTCCGTCTTGATCGTGTTGCTACAGTAGCAGCTGCGAACCAGCTGTTGCTGTCACTGTGAGTCACCGGAGTCTGACAGGAGCTGTTGGCCGACGGGGCAGATCTTATTTGGAAGGACGGATTCAACCGGCGCCCGTCGGATTGACAGATTTTGAGCATGTTCAGAGTCAGCTTATGCAAATTGCGCACGCTGTTTAACTCACGTAGATTCGGGCCAGTAGAAGAGCACATGTCATGCTAGCAGCGCAGTCATGCATCTGAGTCAGATTGAGTCAGCGTAATTTCAGTTTTGTTTCTGCAGGATTGTCGCGGGCGCACCTTCGGAAAGAGAAAGCTGCTGACTTACCGACACCACGAGTCCGACGATGAGGGAACCTCATCGAAGCCAGTACAGGGCGTATCCTTGAACCCCTTTCAAGGCAAGATTTAGGACGAGATTGCCGCAGTTTCTTGATTCCTTCCGGAACGACGGTGTGTATTCTCGTGGTTTCAGCTCCTCCCGCGCGCAATTCGCAATTGCCAAAGAGTGCGCTCGGCGTTCTTAGATCATCGAAAAAAGTCGGTCACGCTGAGCCTCATCTTGCATGAGGATGCGGATTCGTCTGGTTTGTTCCTTCACCATGTAGGCCTAGTAGACCGCCTTCAAGCATTCAGCGCCTGATAGCGCATGTGGACAGGGCAAGCGCGCTGACGCAAATCGACGCATTGTCGAATAGGAACAACTGGAAAGAACGACTGGATATTGCGAGGCGGAAGCAGAGGTTTGTGTTGCTGGACCTGCTCCAGAGCCTACCAAACGGCAGAGTTACCTGCGGGAGGTCCAGCTTATGTTCCTAGAACAGGCGACGTATCTTGCAGCCCTGGAGAATCCTGGAGACAAAGATGTGCGAAAAGACGCCAACCTTTTTACAAGTTCTGAGAAACCACACCGACACTCTTTCAGACGTGAAGTGTGTCAGAGAGCAACGTGCCAACCATGAACTATGGTAACCAAAATGAGATCTGGATTTCGATTTTAGAACGGTTCTCGTAAGGACCCAATTCTGCTCACCCGAAGGCATCGTTTCAGTCCCAAATGAGCTCTCCACATCGAGGCCCCACAGACAGTATGATTGGAGCAAGCATGTGCTGAACAGGCCAACATTTAACGTAGAAAGCGGCATTCTGTTCGCAATGTCGCATGGTCACCGTTGTGTGGTCCGAAAATGCAATAGGCGCCAACCCGGGAACCCCTCTGAAGGCTCATGCGAGTGTTTCGTGACGAGTGCGGCCTGGCTGTCGGCCTCTGCGTAGAAGAGAAGAAGCCCGCTCAAGCCAGGGTCCTCAGACTCAGATGTCTCAGATGTCCGCAGTCGCTTGAGGTGAGGATAGTGAAAGGAAGCAGGTCTTTGAATCGCCACTCCTTGGTTCCGTGAGGGACAGAACCACATGAGCTCGGAGAGCCGATTTGTTAACTTTGCCGATTTGTCTCTGAGGCGCGAAAAAAGCGCACCAGACCCGTCAGAGGCCCCTGCGACAGCACGCAATCTGTTTGGAGCCTGTAGGGACTCAGAAAGGAAACCCCGAACTGCTGAGGCCCGCGGGAGCGCGCTGGCGCCAGGTGTGGTGACGGTGGATGTGTACGAGTGTGTGTCGATGCGTTCTGTGTTGGCTTCAGTTTTTTCTTTGCATCCTTTGGCAGTGCAGGTCAAGTCGATCCGGCAGGCGTTCATGAACTTGGTTGTCACTTCTTCGAGTTGCAATCGTCTCCTCATCTGACCTCGCGCAGATAGGTGATGCTGGGTGCAGTAAGGCAACTCCCTCCCGCCCTCAAGGATCACATCTCAGTCGAAAGCCGGCACTCCCACGCTTATTGATTTCCATTAATTATAGGTCAGGTCTCAAAGCAGCCTTGGGCCAAAGGTCCTGCAGTTTTCCTCGGACACTGACGCACTGGAAAAACAGCAGCCTCATGTGTCCAGCATGCGAGGCTGCACAAGCATGAGCCACGCGAACTTGCCCAATGCCCTTTTCTTGGTTTCGGCTCAAACTTGCCGATTACCGCCTGTCTGCAAGGCAGGGCTGACTTCAGTGAGTGCAGCCAGAGTACAGCGTGCACCAGTGTGCAGCGGGTGCAGGCACGGCTCCGTGGACCTCGGCCGCCCGGGCCCCGCCATTCGGGCTCCAGCCCGTCGGCCCGTCGAGAGAGCATTGAGTCTTCGAGCAAAGAGCATGCCGGCGTGAAGGTCTGGTCCAAGGTCGAATGTTATTGGACCATGTCTGCGGGGATAGTGGGAGCTTCTGCCGTGACGCCGAGGCGCCGTCGCCGTGGTTGGCGATGTCCTTCTTCTGGCAGCTGCCACTTGGCCCAAAACCGCAGCCCGTCGCTCGGCGTTCCCACTTGGCCCCGAATTCCTAGGCCGGAGCAGGATGCTGTTGCTGCAGACCTGCCGGATCCTGGGGCCGACGATGAGGAAAGAGTCTGTGAGCCGAATTGAGCCAAATCAATGCCTTTCACTTCCGCTTGATTCCGTGTGAGCGCCATGAGCTCTCACACAAAGTTGTTGGCCCTCCAGCCACTTTGCAAAGCCCCAGGAGAAACGTGTTAAAGAAGCTGCCTTGAAGAGGCCGGAGTCGCAATGCATCACATCAGTGCAGTTCGGCGTCCGTTTGGGCCATAATTATGCAAGTTTTCAAACTTTTCATCAGCTGCAAATAGCTGCAGCAAACAGTTTCGCCATACTCATAATGTTGCAGCGTGGCCACCGGCTGAAGGCACGCTGCATGCCATGTGCTTCTTTCAGCCTTTACAATAGCCCTTCCATTAACACACCAGTCGGTCAGTGCATCGTCATCTCATCTCGAACATGTACAAATCTGTCGACCCTGCTTCGACATTGGAAGGCCTGGCATGCTGACCCTCGTGAACGAGGACTACCCAATTCACTGCTCTTGCATCCTGTTGCGACTGCGCAGTTTTTCTGATTTGAGTTGCAAGAGCAAGGCCATGCGAGGACTGACGGTCCGAAAGATTTGATGCGAACACGGATGTCGAGTGCCTCATGGGTGGGTCGGGCAGGGGAAGCACCCAGAGATGCATGAATGCGTGGCATGGTGCAAGCAAGTACTCACGCCGTGCCACAGGCTTGGGAGTCATGCTCACCTCATTCCAAACCCGCTCAGTTTGTTGATGTTTATTGCGAATGGATGCTAAGGATATCGGGAAGCTATCTTGTTGTTGGGAGTCGGACCTAGAAACCACTTTGCCGGAGGCCGAACAGCATTGGAATGTGGTCTTAGTCAAGAGTCAACATGTCAAACCGCCTTCAAGCAAACTTAAGGTAAGCATAGGAGGTGAAGGTTCGTGACAAAGGAAGGCACGACATACAGAAAGACCGGAGTGGGAAGGCCGAGAAGGAAACAATGATGCTATGAGAAGGAATGGCGGAAAGAACGAACAGCTGGCGAAAGGTCATGCCCAATTCTATTCTTCACTCTGGATATTTCGAAGCTCTGTTCTTGACGAGGGTTGTAAAATGCAGTTTCACCCGCTTTTCTTACTCCCTCTCTCTCTGCCTGCCTCTCCTACTCACTCACCATAACTGCAGCACAGGAAGAGAAACCTCTCGAGAATGCTGTCCAGTCTGTGCCTTACGCATTTCGTGGCCCGTTGTTGTTGCGATTGCGGCAATCTGCACTTCCAACTCCGCTGGACTCAGTTGTTCTACTTCGCACCACAGTTGCCACTTTGGCTGTAGCTCGGGTTCTGCAAGTCGCACGACATAAGGTGGCCGCCAGTGAAGCCTCTTCCACCCGTGGGGCACCAACATACTTGTACTGCCGGCAGCTGGAAATATCTGGAAAGCAAGCTGTGTTGGCTTCAACGTTTTCCGAGGCAGAGTCAGACCGCGGTGATCTCAGTGTGCCAGTTGCACTCGCAGGACCTGATCGAAAGTATTCGAAAGTCATGTCGATTGCTGACAAGGAATCTGTGATGCCGAGGCCGCAGCCGAGGTGGACGTGACAGACGGAGGAGTGGAGAAATGAGAAACCTGTGAAGACATGTGAAATGTGAAGACCATCCAAGCGCTGTGCTGTGCAGGCGTGGCGCCTCGGAGAAGGTCGCAGAGACCTACGCCCAGGACATGTGACATGTCTGGTGCTTTGCAAAGGATGAGCAGCTAGCAGTAGTAGCTAGGACTTCCGGGGCTATGGCAATCATGGTCATGGCGATGACAAGCTGAGAAAGCGAGACTACGGGTGGCAGCCTCTGGCCTCAATATCTCCCCGACACGAAAGTGGGGATGGCAGTCACAAGAGTCACCGGAATCTGTCGGATGAGGGAATCTTCAGTGATTTTCGAGTTTGTTGTGTTCTCACGACTTCAATAGGGTTCTGAAATGGTTGGCTGGTGTAGTTTTAGCGCACCCACAGTTTTGATACGTAGTTGAATGCAACTGGGTTGTGAGATGCCAGTTTGTGTGGTGTGTGAATTCGGCAAATACGCATCAACAAATTAGGTCAGAAATCGTTTTTCAGGCATGCAGCCGCATCACATTGATTCTTCGACAGATGTGTATTGAAATGGTGTCAGATAATCGTGTGTTAAACCAGGCAAACCACAAAGAACAGCAGCCATGTCAAGTTTGTTTGTCATAATGCCAGAGCCTCAGTTTTTAAACTCGAGAGTGCATCCATCATCAGGACACACCTAAGAATTACATCAGAATCTAGTGTCGTGTAGACTATTGTGGGGGTGGGTCCGGGGTGCCTGCAGCAGTTTTCGATGTGGATTCCACGTGACATCTGATATCGGTACTGCAGTGAGGAAGCACATTGTCTGCAGACAAGTCGCTGTTGCTGTGCTCAGCTGGCCGTTAGCAGAACGTGGCCCACGCCTGGAACTCAGCGTCTGCCCTGGCCCGCACTTTTCAATGCGACACGTGGCTCAGGCCGACGCCCTGACATGATGATGGGCAAGGGCCGGATGAGCACTTCGTATGGCATTGATAATGAGGTATGGCGGCGACATTTAGTTTCACGACTGATAGGCCTTCTTAATTATCCCAAGCTAGGGCTCTCTGCTCCAAGCTAAGGCAAGGGGGGCTACAAAGGACATGCACGAGTCGGGGCAGGGCACTGCCTCACAGCTTTGGTGATTCAACCGCGCGGTGCAGGAGATGAGAAGGGTGGCAACGGAAAGAATGGCTATGGCATGGGCAAGGGCGGCTTTTACAAAGGCTTCCGCTGTGTGTAATCGTACGGTCTGACGCTGTTGACACTGGTTCGTGACATAGCGAATGCTGCGAGGCTACGAGAAGTTTGACAAGCCGGAGCGTCGCTGCACTGCCATGTTTGATGATGCCTGGCTACGCTGGGCATTTGCGAATGAAAGAAGTTCAGCATGGTCGGCACTTTGCAGCTTGCTGTGACCATTGCTGCTTGCCCTCAGCCCCGAGCAAAACTCACGAAGGTTAGTTGGCTCTGCGGAGGTTGGGAGTTGTCGTGCACGATTTCACCCTAAAGTCCCTAGAGACCCCAGTGAAGCCACCGGGTCAAAACGCATGCGGATCCTTATCTGGTCATTTAGCAACAGCAAAGGTGGGAGAGAGGCCCTCCCCCATGCCAGAAGTCGGACAAGGTAGATAAGGTGGCGACTGACGAGCAGAGTGACTTTTAATATAGCTTTTTTAGGCACGCATCTGCCGAACCATTGCGCTTGCTGACAAGTTACGGTTTAGTGCAGTGAGCCATAGTCGAGCCGGCACATGCCAACCAGCTTTCTGATTCTCTGTCTAGGCTAGTGGCTAGTGAAATTCGTAACAACTTTCTGCGTTGAGCAAGGGCACGGGGTGCCTCGATTACTCTATCACGGACAATATGTCCCTGACCCACTAGCACCGGCAGAAAGCTGGGTGGCATCTGCCGGCCCGAAGATGCCAATACATCAAGGGATTTGCTCACTTGTACATAATTCAGCCAAGCTTCCGCCGCGCTCGAGCGATTCGCAGTGCTGCGATGCAATAGATTCTCTCGACGAATGGCCCCACCTTTCCCTGTCACACTTCCCTCTGACTGGTTGGCCCATCTCCCGCTTTGCAAGCATGTGCAAGCTTTCAGACCTCCTATCAACACTCAGATGACAGGCCGTGGCGGACGAGGCATGGCGAATGCAGGGCAGAGACGTCGGAATGATCTGTTTGGTTACATTACAGGGTTGTACTGCGTAGACAGCACCCAAGCCGAAAGAAAAGATGCCGAGCTTTTGTCGCCTGCAATCTCATTCCTCGCCGGTACGACTGTGAGGTACGAGGCCCTGGGAGGAGCTGCCGCCCCGGCCTCCTCGAGTGGAGGCGCGCGGTCCCATGCGGTCCCCAAAAGAGAGAGTCTGAGCATGCCTCTCCATGCCTTCCAGGAGACCTTCGAGGCGAAGGAGCGGCAGAAGAAGGAAGAGCAAGAGCAGCAGACGCGAGTGGCGCACTCAGGTCACAGATTCTCAGAGCATGTTCTATTCTGATCTGATCCTGTGCTTTTGCTGAGACATCTCTCCGCATGGCTACCTCCGCAGAGGAGCTGGAGAAGGCTATAGCCTCGGCCAAGGACGAAGATGCGAACTCGAAATCCGCATCGTGGAGTCGGAGAACGTCGGATCGACTTTTCGGAACTCCTTGGTAGATCTTGGTAGGAGCTGGGCCTCACCCTTGAAGCCAGCCTTGGAGAGCCCGGGCCCCAACCTCGCTTGGCTTTGAGATCTGGCTTCTTCTGCCGAAAGGAAGAAGCTTCAGAAGCTGCAAGGCTGAGTGAGGGACTCAGCTGGGCGGTCGTCTCTTGCCGCATGGCATCTGCTGCCGGGCCCTGAGAGGTATCATCCGCTTCGAGGAGCCAACGAATCCAGGATGCTGGAACTGTAGTTAGGTGTTGATGCCATGGGAGGAGTCGCGGAGGGCACCCGACGTATCGTAAGAGGGTGGCCATAGCCATGTCCTTGACACTCTAGGAAGTGGAAGTTTTTGGAGTCGAGTGCTTCTCACTCTCACATGGCCGTCACAATAGCAAAAAAGCCTTCTCTACATCAGCTCAAGGGGCTCTGCTGTTTCGCCCAGAAGATGAAGATTCGCAAGTGCTCTCACGTGGCAGAGCATGCGGGCAGCCCCTTGAGCTTGCAATCGCCCGGAGTTTCAATGGCGAAGCAAAAGGGCGGCCATATGCGGGGTTTTCCGAGACCTTGAACATCTCCAGTGAAGTGACATGTTGTCGCCGACGCATGACTTTCTGAATTTTGGCTCATTGTGGCGCCAGCCAAGTTAAGATCATGTCATCCAGTGCAGCCAGTCAGCTGCTGCAATATGAAGATGCGAAAGTATCGCTTATCTGGAGGCACTTTCTCATCTGTGTTTGCCCCAGCTGTCCAGGTGCACCAAACTTTTCAAGAAAAATGTAGTAAGAGCATATTGTTAGGGTTGAACTGCAGCATTTCTCATGCCGTCTTTCTCGCCTTCACGTCGACGAAGGCCAAGTCAGCATTTCTTTTTGCATGTCATGGGCTGCAAACATTGGCAACGACCCCAGTCAGGAGGTTCGAACGGGCTTTGGGCATCTTTGGGTGATGGGTGTTGGGCAAATCCGCAATTTGATCTCCTGCAGGGGTCCTACTCTGTCAAGCCAGTCCGATGATATGTGTCTTGTGGTCAGCATCTCCTCACAAGATCGCCTACACAGGCCCCAAACTCTGCCCTCAAAGGGGTAGCATCATCAGCTGGGCTGGGATACAGAAGGGATTATATCATGGGTTCGATTCTGGATGGACTTGTTCTTGGCGGTGCGGAGGCATTCCGTTTTTTTTGGGTGGTTTTGCACAAACCCAGGCAACACACACTATTGAACTCTCAGTATTTTGGGTTCCTCCGTTGCATCTTTCCGGAAAGAAGCTCATGAGTGCTTGTGCCTGCAGGCCATCTGATTCACGGCGAAGGAGGCCCTGTGTGGGCCAAGGGTAAGAGGAAAGGAAAGTGGGAAGTGACAAGCTATCCGTGCATTGAGGGTCGCGCAGGCTGCATGCGAGAAGTTGCAGGAGAACGCATTGTAGAATATTGCGCATAAAGTTTGATCCACGAGTGAAACGGAGAACGGAGGTCACGCTCCGTACGGCGCTTGGCCCTTACACATCCTTACACAGGGAGCCCCGTGCGCCGTCTAACGACTTGTAGTCATTCATCTCGGTTTGTTCAGAGGAAGCATCTGCAGAGTCTGCTGAAATGCGCACATGTAGACAGACAGACTGACGGACCCGCAGACACGGATGCTACTGTGGATGGAGGAAATTTTGCAGTTTGGACAGACAAGCGAGAGTACCGCACGCTCCTTGTTTATTATTGATGTCCAGTCCTGGGAAGGGCCGTGGGTTCCACTGGCAGAAATCTTACACCAGCCATATTATGGCATACTATCGTCAATATTAAGCAGGGTGGTGCACGGTCCAAGATTTCGTCCCAGAAATGAGAGGACCGCTGTTATGGCAACAGTTCTGAGGAGTTTGGCCAAATGTCTAGTGGCTCGTGCGGCTCTGGATGAACATGGCTCATATTGTTTTTCCTATGTTTGCACAGTTAACACTCAGTTAACTTCAGTTAAACACTACATTTAACACTGCTCTTAACACTGCCGAAATGCGGCAAACAACAATATTACTTCCACTCCCAACAACCAGAGCAATCAAATTAGGGTTGTTCCTTCTTCAGTTTATAGACAGTATATTTTCTGCACACAATGCCGTTTTGCAGCAGCATGTTGGCAGAGTTAACGTGAGTGCTAACGGGCAGACAAAACACAACATCTCATTCTACCTGCTTATTCCAAATTGCAGATCGAGCCTGGTCGCCGTGAGCATATGGAAAGCTTTCCAGAGGTCTTTTTCAACAGCCTTTGCAAGCGCACCGCTCCAAAAGTATGTCCATTCCTCGAAGCTTGTCCATATCTCGATTTGACGATGCTGACGGGCACTGTGGATGGAGGAAATGTTGTACCAGTGTGAAGAGACCAGCGAGAGTACTGCGCTGCTTGTTTAATATTGATGTCCAGTCCTGCCGTAGGTTCCACTGGCAGAAGTCTTGCACCAGCTATGTGGCATACTATCGTCAATATTAAGCAGGGGGTGCGGGGTCCTGGCGATGGACGGTGCCATGAGCCAGCATATGGGTGGTGCAAGATTGCCTCCATCCACCGTAACAGCGGCTAGCAGGCTAGCGGACAGACAATGGCAAGTCGAGCTCGAGACTTCGCCAAATTCGCAAGAGCGGACGGAAGGAGTCTGCCGAGCTTCGAAACTTCGAGCACAGCGAGACTTCTCATGGGTTTCCAAGCAGGCCGACGTCCGCCACCTTCTCAGAATCAACTCGCCACTCACAGAGGTCACCGCGACAGCCGTTCTCCGCCTCCGCGGCGCTCAGCGTCGCGCCAAAGGCCAGCTGGGGTTTGCACAGCCTCGTTTGCAGGGAGGCATGCGGAAATTGCCCGGGAGGTCTTCCAGACGTCGTTGGTGATTTCAGTTGTACGCGCATGATGACAGAATCATGGCAGGTCATGGAATACTTGCTACACAGTCAAGACAGCACACAGTCCGCGTGAACACGCCGCACTCGTAGAATCGGTGCCTCTCCATTTCGGCAGGTCGCCGCAAGCACGGGCAGCCTCTCCGTCGAGGTGACATCAGTAGTAAGAGATGTGTCGCAACATGTCTCAACATCACTCCTTCCATGTACTCCTCCTTGACAGGTCTCGCAGTGCAGAGGATCGAAAGACGCGTCCGGTCATCACACCTGGGCCTTGCTCACAGACCATCGACAGGGAGTAGTTTTCCGACAGAATCCCTCAGACGGTTGGAGAGAGGTGACTTAAAGATGTGCGCAGGAGACATCATCGTAGTACTTGGTAGCAATGGTTTCGGCCTGCTTCTTTCTCTGATTTTTATCAAAATGTACATAGTGACATTGTCCTTGACACAGACATGTGCAGCCACCTGGGCTCTTTCAGATAGATTGCGTAAGCAAGACGGCGTCGAATCCCTCGCCTTCAAATCTGTTCATCGGCTTGCAAGAACTTTTGCACAGGGGCGGCATCGAGTCCGTGGAGGCCAAGGTGGTGGATGCACGCACTCGACACAGCGGGGTCGGAGGGCCCGGAAAGAGATGCAAGTTGAGCAATGTCGAGCGTCCTGAGCGTTCCTGTGAAGAACAGACTGGCAGCTACCCAAAACTGTACAGATGAGCGCGCTAATTGACATGCTGGATGTTGAGTTCGTTGGTAACTGATGTCCGCATGCTAGCAGCTGGCAGTCACAACCCATCTCCGCTCGAGGAACCCACCTTCCAAGCGGAGGCCAGCTGGACGCACCTGCTAACGCTGTGCCCCAATCGCCCACTTGCTGCGAGCTTCCTGTTGTGGGCACGTCGCTTGAGAACGTCCAGCCTGGGCGGAAACCCAAAGATCGCACAAACCTTTCTCAACGATTCCGCCCAGATATGCTACTAGACGAAAATCCGGGTTGGTTCAGGTCTACCTGGGCCTTGACGCTGCGGCTGCAGGCCGGACTGCTTCGATCTGTTTTGGGTAGCCGGGTAGCCGGAACGGGCCTTCCAGGACAGAGGTGCCCGGTTGCTCCTTGCGCCATCTAGCGCCGAACAGACCCTGGAATGATTCGGGGCAGGCCGTCAAAGAACGATGTGCATCCGCAAGGGCCTCAAAAACGACGGCAGGGCGACGCACGCTAGAGAGCAGCAGAGGGCGTTAATGCCTCAAGTCTCAAGGCTTGGCATCAGCATTGCCGAGCCTTAGCTTCCATCTCGCAAAGGCGGTCCTTGCCGAGTCGACAGAGGCCAAGCACAGGAGGATGCAGACAAAATGGAGGCCAGGGCGGGGCATGCTGGAGGCATGCTGGAAGCCCTTCGCATCGACTCCTTGTCTGCAACTGTTGGGTGCAGCCTTAACCTGAATCAGGAAGCCGCCAAGGATGGCATTAAGGCAGTGCGGGAGATGGCGGCAAAGATGAAGAGGCATTTCTCCATGTCGGCAACATCCAGACGCAATTCAGTAGCAGATTAGTCGATGAGACATGACGAGACATGAAGCACAAAGCATCACAACGGTGTGGCGGCGATGTTCCTTAGGTCCCGCATCAGGACCATGCCTCCATCTTTGTGATCGGGCATGTTGGATCGGAATGTAGCATGGACCAAAGCCAAGTGATGAGGTGTTTGCTGTTTCACTCGGGTAGGTCTCGCATCTCGACAACACCAGCTTGAGCCATAAGAGGAAACGTTCATGTCTGGGAACAAGGACCGGAACAGTCGGCGGTTCCCGGGGCAACGAGCGCATTTCATGTGTTAAGCACCAGCAAGAGGCTGCACACGGGAACATGTAGAAGTGCTCAGTGCTAGATGAGTTAGAGGTGTTGTGGGTCAATGGACTTCGCTTGAGACCTTTCTTGCATTGCATTGGTTCGTGGATGAAGCAGGGTCACTTGACGAAGCCTCTGAGCTTGATGAACATGTCCCCAGGCCCTGCTGGGTACCTATGGCATGAAGGTTTGGAGTGCGGGCATGAAGCAGGCAGAGCAGTGGTGCAGGACGATGACGGAGACTTCAGTGTCATCCCGGAGAGCTGGCGAACGCTGAATCTGGCTGAAGTCGGACCGGACTCCGCTTGGGCCTGCATTAAACTGGAGGCATCGGCAGACTAGAGCATCTTCGATGCTTCCAAGCTTCACGGCTGCTGCAACATACAGTGACAACAGAAGCTAACGTCATCTGAGCAGAAAAGATTACGGCAAGGCAGCCTCTTGGTGCCTGTCTGCACTGTACAGTACGGAGGACCCAAGATGCCCAAGGTCATAGTCATAGAGCCATAGAAGACATTGCAAGCCAGCATCCGAATTCGCCTGCGCAGCCACAGAGCTCAGCAAAGGCTTCTGCGCACCTACAGCCGCTCATCTAGAACACGCAGAGTCTTTCGATGGGCATCCACTTCGTGCCTTTGCTAGGTAATTGCTGTCCCGCTGCTGTGCTGCAGGCTGCCAGAGTATGCCATAGTGTCCCGAGCAGCCGACACCTAGCAGCTACGGTCCATGGATGTCCACGGTGATTACCCGCGGCTGCCATTGTTGGGAGATTGCAGGAAACATGCAATGTGTAAGAACCATAGGAGAAGCGGAGACAAGTGCTTCCTCAGTTAGATACATGTAGCCCACCGCTGAAGCTGTCTTCCGCATCCATGTAGGAAGAGTCGTGTAGAGTAGATGTGCTGAACCATGCCAAAACTATGCTCATTAATCAGATGGCCCACGACGCAAAGTTATCATTTTGGTGGACTGTTGGTAGCTCCCGGAGCCTTCATGGACGCGGAGAGTTACTTGGACGAGGCTCGGGCAAATGGATCTTAGAGGCAGAGGCGGAGAAGCATGCATGCTCTATAGTTTGCATGGGTAAAGGTCATGCGCGCAGTTTTGGGAAGTCCGATTTTGTCGCATTCGATCTGTGCATTTTACATTCCCAGGCGTTGATTCATGTAGTCTTTCTCCATCACAAGTTTGGCGCAGGCCTGGCAGTTGTGCAGAAAGGAGCTGGACGATGTGGAGGCCTTTGAGAGCGGTGACAACTTGGGGATCATTCATGCATTCCGCCTCTGGAAGTGCTTGTCGCTCGAAACATCCTCGGTATTCAACAATTCGCACTGTCAGGAAGTGGTTGACTTGCGCGACTGTTCGTGCCTTGGGGGGTTCATGTCGTTTTATGCCACTGCCCCTCGACAGCTGATGCTCTATTGCTCTCCTAGGTTCTCTGTCCTATGCAATAGATCCGAAAGAACATAAGCAAGAACGAGCGCATGTATCAGCGGCCTCTGCCGGCGAAGTACTCTCAGATGAAATTATTTGATAGCCTTGTGCGGAGCGGTGTGCAGTGATCTCCATTGCTGGATGCGGACCTTCAGACTTCAGGTGAGTCCTCGGCACACTTCCGGGAAGGTCGTGGCTATTCCAACACGACCTGTCAAACGTCCAGAGCTCGCTTGCAAGCCGTGAAAATGGCAGGCTAGGCACGTGTTATTGAAGGCCGAGAATGCTCCATACTTTCGTATGTCTTGAGGCTCGACATCCTCGGCCCTGAATGCAGCGAGAGCTCTGTGAGCTCTGCCCCAAGGGAATCGCTGCGCGTTTTTCCAGTCATGTTGAGAGGGAGCTCTTGATACCATTGTTTTGCAACCCACCTTGAGGTAGTCCTCAGAATCTAGACGTCATAGACGGCCTGGACCTGGATAGCACGGCACTGATGGACTTGGTGCCCGTGAGTATTACATTCCGACCGCCCGGCGACTTATCTGCAGGTGTTCTTCGGGCCCTCGTTTCCGCAGAGGACCGCTGTTGCAGCGAAGCTTCTCATGTAGGGGTGGGGGCTTCATCAACACAAGCGCAAGGAAACACTACCGAAAAAGCAACGGCAAGCCAACCCATCATTCGGGGCATTTAACAAACTGTGCAGTTTGACCAAAGATCCTTGTCTCTTTTTCAGGCATCCGCAGTTGCTCTCCTGTACATCTGTACTCGTCCATACTGGTCCATCCTGCGGCTTTCTGCTGGCAGGACTCAGAAAACTCCGAGGTGGGCGAGCCGCTGTAGTCTACAGACTCTTCCGAAACTGACAGAGACTCGGGAGATCTTGCATTGTAAGAGACCAGCTGAAAGAGCACGAACACAATCGAAAGCCGAGCGGTGTCTCACACGCTAGAACTTGACACTCGCCTGACTGTGCTCGACTTGGCCTGCCACAACTACATGCGCAGGTTCCGACGTGTTTCCGGTGTATGCCATAGCTAAAACAGGCTTGGATGTGTGGAGTCTTTTGACCTGATCTCTTCGGAAATGCGAGATTCCCGGTGGTCAGACTCCTTGGAAGCTTGGAAAAAGATCCCCGGTATCCTAGCCTAGCACCATTATCAACAGGCTTCAGGCTGTTTAGCCACACTTCCAATTGGCGTTTGATTGCCTCTTGATATTGTACATCACCTAAAGTTGGCGGATGGGGAAGAGAAGCCGCCCCTTGTTGGAGGAGCAGCCGGAGCCCCTAAATCCGCATGTTGGGGCTAAGTTTCCTCCAGTTAAAGTCAAAGATCGGTCTGGAGGCTGGTGGCCTCTCCGCACTGCTTGCGAACACCGTCTACATCGACGCGTGCGCGTTGCCGCTGTTGAAGTCGGGCTGTGACAGGCTGCGGTCCTGTGTCAGGTACAGAGATGATGCGTGCAGCGAGAGCGACAGCACCGTCCCATCTGAAGAGGCACTCGAACCAAAAGCCTACAACGTGCGCTGCTTCGCGGCAAGCCAAGTTCAGTGCCGATGGCAGGACGCTGCTCTGCTTCCGCCAACAGCGGTAGCGCCCAGGGTCGCTGGTTTTGCCTTGTGGATTCCTGTGGCAGCCACATGCACTCACATTGGGCTTGACACTTTCTGCACTCCTCGACAGAATAGGCGCATCCTGCTAACATCCTCGCAGGTTCAGATAGATTCTCTCCGGCAGCCACAGCAGCTGCAGCCTAGCCTTTCCAGCGTGGATTGGCCAGAGCACCTTCGGATGCAGAGCTGCCCTAATTAGCCACTCACGGCCACATCCTGATGATTTGCGCTTGCACCTGTTCCTTCAAGGGCTGATCTTGGGCTTGTGCTGGTCTGTCTTTTCCAAGTAAGAGGGCGTTTGCATCATCCACTTTGTATGGTCACTGTGGCTGGAAATAGCTGCTACGTAGTAAGCGTATGGCATCCCCTGACAAGCTTAGGAATTGAGATGATCGCCAGTGTCATTCGCAAAGAGTGTTCTTCAAGCTTTTCTACGAGTCTGGAGTTGACCGGTGAGTCCCTACTGTGCAAGGCTCGTTCAGAGCCATCGCAGTTCTGCCTGCAGTGGGTACAGTGCAGGGGCAGGAGACTCGGTATGCTTTTCTCAGAACTCTTGTGACAGCTGTTCTCTACTGTACGCACCTGTGACCAGTGTGGCCAATGTGCTTGCGAGTTGCGAGTTGAACGCAGGCGTCGGGTGAATCGCCGGCTAGCACCTCACGGGATCGGCCGCAGCCCTACAAGCACATCTCTGCTGTGTTGTGTTTTCGGGCTCGCCCAACAGAACTCCGGCAATCAGTCAGACTCGGCATCGACAACGCTTGAACAAGGGGGACCCATTTTTTTGTTTTTGCTCTTTCTTTGCATCTGGTTTTTGGTGGTGGTGGTGGTGGGGCGGGGTTCTCTGTATTTCCATAAGAAAATCTCTATTTTCGCTGGGTTTTTAACCAGGCAAGAATTTCTATTTTCCTCTGATTTTCTTTGTGTTTTGGCACGAAGCCTCTATTTTCTCTATGTTCTCAAAGGAAAACGTATATGTTCTCTTGATTGTCATGGAAATTGAAGGGAGGAAGGCAGGGACAGAACGGAAGAAAGAAGGAAATAATGGGACAACTGAAATGATCAAACGAAGAAATAAGGAAAGAGGGAAAGACACAACGCAAGAAAGAAATAGCCACATGAAATAATACAAGAAAGAAAGAATGAACGAAATAGATAAAAGAAAAGTGTTCGGAGGGCAAGCTTGCACGGCTTGCTTCAACGCATACGAGTCTTTTTAAAACCCATCATGCGAGAATTGTGTTTGCAAATGGGGAACTCCGCTCCCCATGCAAGCTTGCTTGGAAGCATGTGTATCATGCGAGCATTCTGTTTGCAAATGGGGGCTGCCCTCCCAACCCCCCAACGATAACCGGAGTCGCGAAATGAGGCGGTGTGTTTAAGATATATCAGCCGGAAACGCCAAACGATAAGCTTGTAGCTATATGATGAACCGGAATCGCACAATGATGGGGCGTGCTTAAGATGTTTGAACCGGACACGCCAAATGAGAAGGCATGTTGTCGATATATAAGGCACCGGAATCGCCTATGAGGGGGGCGTGTTTAAGATATAGGATGAGCCGGAATCGCCAAACGAGGGGCGTGGTTAAGGCATATGATGCATCGGCAGATGAGGGGGCCTGTTTAAGATATATGATGAATCCGAATCACGAAATGAGGGGGCGTGTTGAAGATATATGATGAACCGGAGCCGCCACATGAACCGGAGTCGACAATGAGGGGGCGTTTTTAAGACGTATGATGAACCGGAATCGCCAAATGAGGGGCGTGTTTGAGATATATGATGAATCCAGAGTCGCCAAATGAAAGGCCGTGTTTAAGATATCCGATGAGTCCGAGGAGGTTTGAATCTTCAAGCCTGAACCCTAAAGTTGAATCCGGTAAGATGAGGTTTAAAGCTTACAGGCTGAACCCTAAAGTTGAATCCGGTGGCCAAGTGACCCCGACATCTGGTTGCTAAGTGACCCAAAACGGTGCGGACTCGGCTAAGTGACCCCGGGTTGTCGTGGCTACAGTAAGTGACCCCGGCACCGAAAATAGAGGCTTTTGATATTAAAATGTAGAGAAATAGAGATGTTCCTGTGAAAACATAGCCAAACTAGATGTTGACCATGGAAATATAGAAGACCCCCCCCCCACCCCACCACCAAAAAAAAAAGGCCCCCCTCCAAAAAGAAGGACCGACAACAAATCTCCACCCTGGAAAATGTGTCTGATGAGAGGAGGTTTCCGGTGCGGAAGCTGCGGCCTGGGCACACTGAAGAGCAGCAACATGTCAGCTGGTTTGGAGCCGGACCGTGTCCGGTGTGACTGGTTGTAATTACTGTACTCGTACCTAGGACAGGCAGTCGCTGGCCATGCGCATTGTGGAGTAAGTAGCTGAAGTGCCACCTGAACCAATTCGGCGGGTTTCTGGGAGATCGTTGATCCAAAAGGCTTTCATGACTGAGAGTCTTCGGTTTGAGTCTGCGATGCAATGCAAATGCAGTTGCAAGCCACAGTGTGTGATTGTGTGTACGCATGGATCTGCTTGTTTGAGGCCCGACCACACTTCCCTGCAGGCCCTGAGTCTTGCATTTGACATGCTGATGTTGTGGTAGAGGCATGGCGACCTCAGCAACACTCCGAAACGAGCCATGTTGATATTGATGTCATTTGAGATCCGCATTGGAGTCCGGGACCGTGTCTTCGAAGTGCTGTGTTCCCGCTTCCTAAGTGCTTTCAGGCATGTTGTGAGACATGGCAAGTCGGAGTTGTCACGCGATTCAGTTGCTGTGAAAACGCAGGAGTGTTCCAGTTGGCCAGCTTTCTAGGTCTTGTAGACAGCCGCAGGGGACTAAGCATGAGAAAGTCGCCGAGTTTGCTCGGAAGCAAAAGCATGGTAGGGCACCAGGAGATACCACGAGATGGTGCTCCGAGGGCCGTACCAAAATCCAAACCTTCTTTACACGCACAGTGCGACGCTCATGTAGACTTACTTAGTTGAATTCATCAAGCAAACAGCGGGAGGGGGTCTCCTAATCATCGCCAATCCATGTGGCTTTCAATTCTTTTCCTCGACGGTCGGGTGGCGTTCCCCTGCCCAAGTGCTTTTTTCCATTACCTTGGCGTATATAACAGGATATAACAGGCAACGCTAGCTTTTCCCTGTACTTAACGATCCCATGCACCACCAATGCATATGCCAAGTCCGAACAGGCTGGAAGTCTGGAGGCTTCCATCCAGGAGCACCGGAGAGACTGAAGCCAGGGCCAGGCTGACGAACTAAAACGAGAAAAAACATAATATCAGTGACACCATCTCTGCTGGATACTGCCGGCTGCGGGGGGGTTCCATTGCTCTCAGGAGCTGTTTGATGCACAGTCGGTGGAAAGCGCAAGCGCGCCAAACAGCAGCGACCTCGGCCCGTCAACTGTCAAAGCCGCACGCAGCACTGGCAGGCGCGACTCTTGTAGCCGTAGAAGTCTGCTCAGGTGCCCGATCTGAGACTGTCAGCATGGCTCGAGGGTTCGATGCAGCAGAGGCTCTGAGGGCCAGTTGCCCATGCCTACACGGGCCAGGAAGACGCAACCATACGCCAGGAGACATTGTCTGTCGTGGACATTGCCGATGAGCTACCGGTATCTCCCCGGAGTGCCACGTCCTCGGGGCATGGTCAATTGCAGCTTCGGTGAACTATGTAGCTGATGGTCGGTGTTGGACAACCTAAGTAGCACATTCTCTCATGTCGTGAAGGCACGTTGAGTCTTTGGTGGGCCGTTTGGACGCGCGAACTACAGATTTGGCATGCAGGACTTGTACATTTATGATTTATGATTTATACCTGTGGTTCAATCAATCACATGGTTGTTTGTGACGAGCCCCCGCGTGGTAACCGTGTCGAGGCAGGCAAGTTCACACCCGCACAATTCACAATCCAGAAACCAGCCGAATGAATCTGCTGGCGCCCTTGTACTGACGCTTCTTGGGTTTGCAGACACAGAAGCGTGTCTGAGCATGATACTCTCGCTACGCGTGCCCGGTTCCGAGATGTAATTGCCAACTGGCCCCTGCTGTGTTTCAGGCTCGTGCGGGAAGGAGGTCTGAGGATGGGTTAGAGACCGTTCCGGCGTGCGGTGACAGCTGGGGAGTTGGTCCTGCTGGGATTCCTCTGCCGTGCCCCGTCCCGGCCTCTCTGGAAGGCACTGGAGTTCTGGGGCCTCCGTACTTGACATCAGGTTTGAGGCCCCATGCGCGGCATCGCCGAAGACTGTCCTGCCGATGTGTTGGTGCCAAGGACGATGGGCAGTCGATGCACATTGTCTGCCGCTGCCCGAGCTCTTCACAGCAATTGGCATCGGTAAGACTGTCAGCAAGCAGCAGGTTCCCCAAAGTCCGAAAGTCAGCCTCGAAGCCTGACGTCCGAAGCCTTTAGTTGCACGTGTTGCACGACATGACTGAATACGGAGCAGCGCTGGGCTTGTGATTAGTCGCGGTCTGGAGCGGCTAGAATCCAACGTAGCCCAGGTTTCCACCCTGCCGGTGACTGTAGCTGTGCCAGGGATAAGGTGAACAACTGGCGGATTTCAATGCGTAGGTCGTGGAATCTGCTACTAGCGCTTCAAAACGAAGGCACGTTGATTTGTTCGTTCTCTGTCTCGGGCTGTGCAAGGGGCTTGAGGTCAAGTTCTGGAAACGATGCGTAACATGTTTCAGCATGTTTCAGCATCATGAGCCCGGCCCCCCAGCATCTCGCTAAGATGGGGCGAGTGTGGCCGTCAGCCCACGCTCTTTCACGAGCCCCAGGAGAGAAGTTGTGAGCTGAAGCCGGTTACACTCGAGAAGCGTGTGGTGCAGGATCGAGAACATGGGCTCGCTATTGCAAAGGCCCGAAGTCGCTTCTCTTGAAACAGCAGATGTGTTTCGGCTTGCCCATGCTTGCCCTGTAGGTGGGCGTTGGAGCACCAGTTGGACGAGAATGTCGCCAGTGACGACCTGAAGCTTGTAGATGCGGGGAATGTTTTCTGTTCGCTCACGGCGCCCTCGTAGCCGCCATAGCCGTCTTGTCTGTCGATCAAAGTCTTCACAGATTCAGGGAACCTGTCACGAAGGCTGGCTCTTCCGAAGTATGCAAGACTGACGTTCATCAAGCTTTCACTCAGACTGCAAGCACTTTCAGGGTCTTTCTGATAAGCAAGTCGTTGACGGCATCCACTCCCTGCCTCCTTGCGGCCTGATTTTCCACCCACTCCTGCATCTGGAATGTACCCGACTTGGGGCAAAGGCGCGGGGCGAGGGGTGGAGGTCACCCCGCATATTAACCCGCTTTTTGACATGAAACCCATGCGTTGAGAATACATAGATAAGGCAAGGTAGGGCAAGCAGGTGAGACATGTGCTTTGCCATTTAGATTTTTTTTGCATGGTTTTCGGTGCATACCGCTCGGGCACAACAAGGACATGCTACAGAATGTGCAGGGTTCGGAGATGCAGCTGGATTGATCCTGGCAGTTGCAACGATCCAATGAGCCAGCAATTTTTCTGGCTCCCTCATTCATCTCATTCCTTCTAGCTTCCGTAGCCGCCTCGCATGTTTCGAGTTTCCTTGTCCCCAGCAAGTGAAATCTCAGTCAAGTCTGTTTGGAGAGGCTGGGCTTGCCTCCCAATCCATGGTCGTACCCACAACCCTGCCGCTCTGAGTCTGACACATGGAATACAGGTCCTCAATGTCTTGATTTGTGTTGGTTTCGGCTTGGTGTGTTTAGAGAGGCTCGGCCCTGAAGGTTTTTCAAGTGCAAAAAGCCTGCCAATCCATTTCTGCAATTTCAAGCCTTGTCTGGCAGTCTCGCTAGGTCCTGCCAGTACCTTCCCCTCGTCCTGCCTTTTTGGGCGCGCTTACTGGATGATTTCCTGTTTTTCCGCTACCTCGACGTGAGTGGAGTGTCCCTCCCAACTATATCCATGACTATCCCTAGAGTGCCCATGCCCAGATTAGTCGCTACATTGGGACCCCAGCAGAGCTGTTCGGTGAGCTGCAGCGACTGGAGTTCAAAGTAGTGTGACACTGCAGGCAGCATTCGGCGGGTCCTGGAGATTCCAGATCTCATACCCGTCGAAACCTTGGATTTGCCGGCCCTTCATAACAGCCTTGTGCAGTGCAAGATCTGACATGCGTGCTTCTGGAGGATGTCGCCTGTCTAACTGAAGAGGAGGTCTACGCCCTTCCGAAGGCCGGATGGCATTTGAAAAAGTTTGCCTTACGTCACAGAGAAGCATCGAGCAAGCTTGGGAAGCCCGGTGGGCTTTGGGTCGACTCTTGTGCAACTTCTGCAAGGTGCGTTTCACTGCCAAAGACACGCAGCAGTGCTCCATATGCTTAGAAGCCTTTGAGGACTGCAGTTTTGGTTGGGCGTCGATGGGCGTGGAGCCGATACTCAAATGCTCGATTTGCTGAAAACTCACAGGAGGGCGAGCTTCTCACTGCACTGCCCTGCGGGCATTTCTTTCATGTGGAGCTGGAGCCTCTTGCGGAAGTGCGGAACGGCACCGGCAGACACCAGCAGACACTTGCGGCCCTGGCCCTGGCCTTCTCAGGTGCGTGGCAGGGTGGATGTCGGATCCTGAGTGCTTGAGTCTGCCACGCTGCCCGCTGCCAGCTGCCCGCTGCCCGCCGCTGCCCCTTTGCATCCCTTTGCCCTTTCAAGATCTCCCGAGGCAACGAGCAACCATCTGCCCTCTTTGTCGAGCAAGCTGCGCCGACTGAGTCTCCCTTGTAAAAGAGCGCAGTTTCAGGCTCCGAATCGTTGCCACAGGCATCGGGCGGCTCCCTGTCGCTCGCGTTCATACTCTCCATCCGTTCAGGTATGCACTGGGCCAGTCGATA
This sequence comes from Symbiodinium sp. CCMP2456, assembly GCA_905221635.1. Classification (NCBI taxonomy): domain Eukaryota; class Dinophyceae; order Suessiales; family Symbiodiniaceae; genus Symbiodinium; species Symbiodinium sp. CCMP2456. Next base: position 55,702 of record CAJNDV010002125.1, read on the forward strand.
TGGTTACAACAGTTCAGGAACAAATATCCGAGTCTTCATGGGGCATGTGTTTCGTTTGTCAGTCGCACGCTTGCTCTCGGTTTGAATACGGTAATGCTGCTGGAATTTGCCTCTTTAGCTTAATTAGCACATCCACAAAGCACAGCTTAAGCTATTCGGGCACATTCTCCGATCCCATCCGACCAGCACAGAACGGAACTGCTATTTTACGCATAGATTTCAGTACAGTGGGGGAACGGTAGGAGCAGGCCTCAGGCCAGGTAGGAGGCGAGTCCACTGGACAGAACAGTGCACCAAACTACTTTGGCACTGGCTTTCAAAGTCCTCCCGGCACCCTCTAACCCGCTAGCCTACCTTCCCGTTTTCGTATCTACAAGCTCACAGACTAGCTGTAGACCGCCACTTTTGGAGTAAGCTAGTGAGGCTACCAACGTGCAAGACACTCCTCTCAGCCAACTCCTTTTCGATCTACTCATAGACCGTACAATAGGAGTTACTGCGCGAGGGTTGCATAGGGCCGCCCAAAAAATGCTGCTGGAACGGAGCAACTTTCGTGACACTCGGCGGATACAACAGGCAAGCCATGATGCTCATGATGCGCCTGTTTGGAGCATCTCTCGCAGCGATCCCAATCCATGACTGTACAGACTCGCAGAGGCTTGAGCGCTTGAAGGATTCGCCTCTGGGGTGATAAAGCGACGAGCACTCGCACGGTGAGAGGCGCAGTGCCCGCACCGTGCGTGTGTCAGCATCATTATTTAAGCCACATTGGTCTCACCCCAACTGTGGAGAATGTGGGCTTTGGAGCACAGATTGCGCTGCATTTCCCTCTAAGTGTGCATGTGATGTGTCCTCTTGCTTTGCACTTGCGCGAAACCGGGTTACAGATGTTTGAAGACTCCCATCGGCCACGCCGATAGTTCAGATGTACCCCGCCTGTTGTCGACCTCTTCGGCTAAGAATGTTGCTTTGGCAGAATCTCAGATTCGAAACCGTTCACAAGAGGGAGCGAAGCAGGGAGCTCTGCACGGCAAAGCCGCAGAGCAGCTCCGAGCATCGAGGAGAGCCGGCTTTCAGCCACTCACGGCTGACAGCTCCCGCTGCATTCCGATTTATTCTGAATTCCGAGTGCCACGTCTGAGAGCTGTTGCCGTCTTGGAGGCGCATCGTGCTTCAATAGCGGTCGGGTAGCACCCGACCTCAGTGTCCGACAGTCAGAATACGAAAAGTGGCGATCAGCCGATCGCGCTAAACCTGGTCCGCAGGCAATCCTGACAGTTTGCCCACGTTCTACTGTTAGACTGCCATGTACTGCTCAGGGCACCGCAGTGGCCTGCACGCAGCAGAGCTGTCATTGTTGCTGTTTGCCTCAAGCCTCGTCAAAGCTCTCCAAGCCGCCATCCAATCTTCAAAGGCAATGACTCCGAGAGTAGACTGTTACACTGTAGACGTGGTGGCGAAACTTGTGCCAGGCTTCCAAAGATGGCTGAGGCACTGGATCCTACAGTCGCACACAGAAGGCTTGCAGGCCGGAATGTGACAGGCTGCTGATGCCCCGCAGCACATCCAGCTGAAGGCCCAGTTCGTAAGATGCCGGTTGCTGCTCTCTTTGCAGCCGCTGGCGATACTATGCCGCCGTCCGTTGCAGGTGAAGGACCAGCAAGGCAGCGAGGCTTGGGACTGAGTTTCTCAAATCTGGGACGTAGGGCTGCAGTCGCAAGATGTCGCAAGGTCCAGTTCAAAATCAAGAAGACAACTCCTCTGAGGCTCGGGCTGAGGCAAGTGAAAGCTCCGCAGTTGAATCCCACTCCAGGAAGCTCATGGATGCCTATTGCAGCCGCCTGGGCCTACAAGCATCCCAGGCCGGCCAAAGATCGGAGAGCTAAGGTGCGGCGCGGTACCGACTCGGTCCCACAATTGTCTCCGGAGTTGCGAAGTTTTCTTGACACAAGTACATGAGCTCGGCCTCTGAGCTCTGCTTTTGCGAGGTTCGGTTCATGGTGGACGGAGAGCGAATCGCTGCCGATGACACGGCCGAGAAGCTGGGACTCGAGGAGAGCCGACAGCAAAGAATCGCACGCTTGGAAATTCCATTCGCTGCTTTGGCAGCCCAAGACATGTCAGCACAGGACGAGGATTTGATTGATGTGGCCATGGAGCAGACAGGCAAGCAAGAGACCTGCATAGGCGGTTGTTTTGTTGACGCTCCGCGCCGTCTGCTACAGGCAATCCTGCGCTGGTGCAGTTTTAGATGAGCTGTTGAGTTCAGCAGAAGCAGATTGCGACCTCGAATACTACAACAATTACTACTCAAGGTTCCTAGGACAGGCTGCAGCAGCCGCAAGGACATAAGCACGCAGCGCGCCAGCCAGAGCAAAGAAGTGGGGATGGGAAGGAAGGGGGAGGGGCGGTGGGCGACGGGGAGGAGGGGGCTAGAGGAGGGGAACCTTTCACGGCCCAACCGGGCCGATGCGATTTTATTCTTGATGCCAGCAAAAAGAGAGAATGGCTGTTAGACTCACCGAGTCCCTGCAAAGCTTTGTTGCGCGTGATTCACGAGCATTTGCACATCCAGCATTCATCATGTACAGGTGGCCGCTGAAAGATCCGAACGACTCCCTGATCGCATGATGCTGGCCAGCTCAGTCCAGATTGGCCTGCGTTGCCGAAGCTTCAGCATCCGTATGTATCAAACATGTTGTAGTTGAGAGGGTCATACTCTAAGCCCAGAAGCATTATTCTTATCGGTGCGCAAGCGGCCATGGGACGGATGCATCCGCCCGGGAGAGCAGGCGTGGATGGGGTTGCCATGCCTCTGTGACGGCAGACTGCCTTGCCTTTGGCCTGGCATTGCGGCCATGACTGTGAGTGCCCAGGACACACTGTAGTCTATGGAGATGTATGGAGCTCGGTTGCTTTTAGATGCTAGATGTTACGCTAAAGTAGTAAGGGAGCCACAATTTTGCTCCACGGCCTGATGCTGCCAAGTTCTGCCGGCATGTCAGTCGCATTAGTTGTACGGTTCGGTGCCTCTGTAGACATTGGAGGAGCTTCCTGAAATAAATTCACGGATCTATCTCCGAATGAAAACTATTCACAAGTGGCCCGCATCGTCCAGATCAGATGTGTCAGCCAGTTGCCATGGGACTAGGGAGTCTATGAACCCCCCTAAAGCTTTCAGGCGCTGAAAAGCGTGCACTGTTTGCTGTGCGCGGTCTGATGCTCCGGAACATTTGACCCACTCTGAACGTCGCCTCCTGCTTGCACATGGCGTTCAGGCACTTAGCACTGCTGATAACCTGTGCTACAGAACGTCAAAGGTGCCTGTGACACATATCGGTGATATCACCCTCCCTAGCAATTGCGTTTCGTGCAAAGCAGCATGAAACTCCGTCGGCCGGGTAGTCCTGGCTCAGTACGGGGACACTGCAGCAACATCTTGCATCATGTCATGTTTCCGCGACGACGGCGCCAGTCCCCCAAAGCTGAGTATAGGTTCAGATGCGTCCTTGATGCTGCCATGTGTTGGACTTGGGGCGTCTCATGATGGGTGAGGGCAAAGATTAAATATGTGTTATCTGGCAGCAGGTTCTACCACGACCATTGACGCCAACCAGATTGGAAGACTCGTGCCGCAGCTATTTGTCAGCCGCACAGGGCAAGCAACACCAGATTTGTGTGGGACTGGGTATGTACGACCCATGCCTCGACTTAACTTTGCTTCAGTGCATAGAACTCCGGCCTTGTCTTCGATGCACTCGTGAACTACCAAGGAGAGGAGTGTGTTAGCCATTCTGGCATGCTCTGCTGAATCAAGCACGTAAGCAGAAGCGTAAGCGCTTCTCAGCCCACCAGCCGATGACAGTGTAGCCATGCGTCCGGGCAGGAGCGACAGTCTTGGGGTACCATCCTCACCCCACCCAGGCAGTCTCTATGTTCTCTTCATATCTGATTCCGGACATTCGCTTCAGGGCAAGGGAAAGTTCAACCTTCCTATCTATGCTGTGGTGCCATGTAGTGCCCAGTGTAGTTAATTAATTTGGCATGCAAATCGCAACTGGATGCGCATGAACCTGCATTTGTGCGGATATTTCCGGCGGTCTGTGGGAATGCGAAGGTCAAATTGTCTCGGTTCCACAAGCCAGTGCGAGTTGGCGGCATTGATGTACTGTTGCGCCTCCCGAGATTTCCGAGCAAGTCATGTAAGGCGGCAGCGGCACTTGGGGAGAGAAGGTCAGTGACGGAAAAGAGACGTAGGCCACTTCGCAACAGTTCGAGTTGTTGGGCCCGCGAGTTTGCAGCCGCTTCCGCCATCCTGGTGTCTCAGAAGATCTCAGAAGCTGGCTCATCGTCGATGCCCGCTCACTGCGGCTTACCAGTGGCAACTAGATTAGCTTGGATTTGGGCCCGAGGCGCAAGGACGAGGGAAGAGTCAAACCGGCCCCTTGCAGCGCGTTGGCAAAATGCTCGGCTCGGCGGCCTTTGGCGTTGTCTGCTTTTGCTTGGCTGTGACACGCTGAAAGCCACAAGCGAGAGATGATAATGCAGTGTCAAGTGCGGCCGCTTGCAGGACAGCGGCCGATGGCGACACGCTGTCGCAGGGACACCCAAACGTAGTTTAGCGATGATTTGAGGGATCTGACAGTTGAAATCAAGACAGTGTCCAAGTTTGAGGAGAGATGTTGCCTTGAGCCTTGAGAGATCTTCAGTTTCGGCTTGTGGCCTCTGCGAAGGCGCATCAGCGAGGGCAGCAATGAGGCATGTATCGCGAAACCGTATCTGACTGTTCATGTGTCTGCTGATGCAAGTTTATCAGTTTATCCATTCGCGTCTATCTGAGTCTATCTACGCCTTAGACTTAGGTTGTCCTGCGATACACAGCTGACTAATCTGACTCTCTGCATGCAGGCTGGGTCCGTCGTATCTTCGTACTTCTCGGCCATCTCCGGCGCTGTTGGCGGCGGTTCGGTGGGAGAGCCCGGTCGCGGTGGTCGGGGATTGTAGTTTCTACTTGTGCTCGGAATTGTACTGACCATTCGCACCTCGAACGTAATCTTGACATGTGAGGCCTAATGCGTGCCCACATGACAAGTCGGATTGCTCTTCCCAATGATGCTGCAACCCACTTGGGAGGCCGGTCGCGTCGGGCCTGGAGACTTGTTGAAGGCAGCGCTGAGGACAGGTGCAAGCGAGAGTCTTAAGTACAACCGCCGACGAGGGAGAGTGACAGTGCGAACAATGAGGACCCCAACAAAGGACAAGTGCGCGGTCAGGCTTCAGACATCCAGCTGCCGTTGACAATTTCGAGCATAGATTTTGACATCTGTGATCTCACGCTGGGTGCAGCTATGACCGGTTCATGCCAGGTCTTCGCCGACTGTGCCTGGCGCGAACCTCGAGGTGAGTTGCGTTTGCTGAGACGTGCTGCAGATGCTCAGTTGAATTGGTGTCCTGAGTAGCTTTGAACGATTTGAAGGGCAGAGCGCCGCACTCTGGAACCCTTTTTTATTTGTTGCCTGGCTGGTGCGCATTTGCACATAATGCAGGACCAGGCTGCTTTTCGAGAGATCGTGAAGGCGTGCCGAAGATTTTGAATTTGTTATTGGATGTTCTTGGGGCTTTCACAGCTATTCCGCCAGAGTCACGATGCTGCTTTACATTGCATTGCCTGCTTCAGGGTTGCCTTAGTAAGGCCTTCGTGGAAATTGGAGTCCGTGGCCGGCTCGTTGAAGCTCTGCGCCTTGCACTCAAAGTGCCCGACTGGAATGTGCCAAGTGCTTGCGAGGTTTTAGATTTGACTGTGACCATGCCGCATGAGCAGCATGGACTGCAAAAGCCATCCTTCACTGATGCGATCCACTCTGTGCGATCTTCAGGGTCAGCGCAGCGCAAGACAAGTACAATGTAGCGACACGTACAACAAACTAATGTGAGTCAGCGTGTGCGCTTTTGTACACACGGTTTTGGCTTACGTAGACGCATACACACACCCGCATCTTCTTCACCAAAAAGCTGGCGCATTTTTCCTACGCTGCGAGTCGAAAGACGAAGACGCATGTGGGCTTTGATTCCTGTACGGTCTCATGAGATATGTAGATGGTTCATTTTTTCGATGTGCATGGCGTGGATCTTCGATCCTGGCGGCTTCCCATACCATCACTTCCGAGGGCCAATATGTATGTATGCGCATATGGCCTGCATACTGCATGCCTGCATGAAGAGCTGTAATTGTGGCGAGGAATGGCGAGGATGCAGATAGAGACAACCAGATAGACAGTAGATCGATAGACAAACAGACAGACAGACAGAAATTAACAGAAAGAAAGAAACCAGGTAGATAGATATTGATAGACATATGGAAAGGAAAGGATAGGATAGGATAGACTAGTTGACAGAATCTGACAGACAGAGACAGACTGACTGAGTGACTGACCGACAGACCAACAGACAGACAGACAAACACAGACAGGCAGACAGACCATTAGATTGCCCTGCAAACCGTGGGAAGGACAACTCGGCTGGCCAACAGCTTCAAGATGTCAGCTCAAACTCCAAAGCCCCACATCCGCATGCCCTTATTGTGCTCGGTTGGTGCTGTGCCTAACGCAGGGCTTAAGACTCGGGTAAGCCTCAAACTTGGTGCGTTTTCCTCGGAATCTATGCTCAGCACGTCAGATGCCTTTGGCATCTAGACGTTCAGACATAGATCGAGAGCAGTCCGGGAAGATATGAGGTTCAAATGTCCAACCTGGGGGTGTGGGATCGTGCTGTAGCCAGAAAATGCCACCGTCAGCAGCGTGGGTAGGTGAATCTTTTCGAGTTCTACTTTTTTGGTCGGGACGGAGCTCGTCCAAATTGGTCACATTCCATTTTCGTTTGTGTTGTGACTGTCATTGGCGCTTTAGGTGGAGACGGACGAGCCCAGCCCGTCGTCTTCCGTCTTAGCCGTGAGGTGTGCTGCTGCCTCTCTCTCGGGTTTGCAACGATAGCCCGGGGAAGTCTTGTCATATCTCATTCTCCTGGTTGTGTCGTTGGCATCCGTATCCCTATAGTGTGACGACCCTCACTCACGCTGCTGCCCTGGACATCAGCATTTGCAACACGGACTGTCCGCAGGTCGATGCCTTCGAGATTGGTCCTGAACCAGGTCGAGGTGGCAATGCAAAAACAGAGAATACGTGTTCGACGTTTTCTGGCAGGGAGCACGAGCATGTGCTTATGTCTAGTCCAGGCGCAGGTGCAAGATGCATGTACATGCACTGCGTGGAGCGATTTCGTCTCTGCGAGATGCCTCTGAACGCTAGAAGGCAGGTTGCACAGTGACGAATACCCGCGCTCCGAGCTTCGAGGTCATCGGGTGGCCCTCACGGAGGCCTCGAGCTGTGTTTGGCGTTGGGTGTCGGCAGCGACGATTTCGCGAGCATGCGAGCAGCACAGCTCCACACCTGCCATGGACATTGTTGTAAGCCGTTCTTGAGGGGCACCAAGCGACTGGGTTGTGACATGTCCTGTCACGTGGAATATTCACAAAATTCAGCATTCTGGTTCGAGCTCCAACGCAAATCAACCGCTTTGTTTGCCGACACCTTGTACCATGGTCCTTTCAGGCGGGACTGAGACTTTGTAGACTCAGGTTCTATGTCAGAGTAGATGTGGCATCATGCAGTCACGCCGCTCGGAGGCTTTCGCTTTTTGGCCCTGCTCAGCTTGGCAAGTGCTGCCCGTCACGATGCCACCTGCAGCATTAGCTGCTTCCCAGCCTGGGCTGAACAGTTCTGCAACATCGTTGCTTCCAAGGGTGAGTGGTTTGTGTGGTCAAACAAACAGTGAGGTGCAGCAACAGCGCGAAGCCGAGCACGAAGCGGAGCAGGCGAGCAGTTCAGAACTAAGCATAAGATTCATGAAGGCTTGATGGAGACTATCTGGAGCCCGGAGCCTGCCTACATGCTGTCCGCATGATTGGTGCTGCACTTCCTGCTTGCGCCTGCACCTTCGTCTGCCGTCTGTATGTGTATGCTCTCAAATCATAAGAAGTTGGCCAACTGTAGCTGTGTTCGTCAGTTCTTGGGGAGGCGAAGGTTGTTCCGGTTCCGATCTCCAAAGCACTGCGAATGGCGCAGAGGACTTCAGACCTGCGTGCTGCATTGAAGCATTGCGCAAACATTGCAAAACTGATTGGCATGTCTACCAGTCTAGCAGTGGTCTCAATTGGCATGGGTATGGACCTCGTCGGGCAAATCAGAGGGAGAGCAGGAGCGATACTGCTCCTTGGGGATCCAGCCCTTGCCGCGTTTAGAACTTGGATTAAGGGAGGTGAAGCATCGACTGGGCTTTGGCCCAAGCGAATTGTTGAAATCGTCGTATTTCTCCACTAGAGTTGTGTGCACGTTTACAATCTTATAGCCGGAGCTTGCAGCAGCACAATGTGAAGTAGACGTCCCATGCCTTGTCGTTCTCAAACAGGAACATCATATTACATCAAAGCGATGCACAATGTCACAGGGAAGGTTGCTAGCTCTGGATGCATGGAACCTCGACAACACCCATGAAACACGACCCAACTTGTACGAACTCTGTCGTCCTGAAGCCATGACAGCCCATTGAGTGCCTTCCCTTCTGGTATTTACGCTTGTCTTGAACTTCTGCTAGTCTGCTAGTCTATCTTCCTTAGAAGTTGTATCTTCTTCTACCTTCGTTTATCTTTCTTTAACATCCTTTACTTGTTGGAGCTCAGCACACAGTTCACACAAATTATGTTAGAACCATCCCGGCAATACTGCCCCGGCCTCACGGTTACGAACGGTGTATGAGTCGAGCCATAAGTAGGCACTCGACGTGTCTTAATTCGATGTAGGAATGCAGAAAAGAAGCTTGCGGACTTCGAGAAAGCCGAATCTGCTGCCAATGATGCGAAGGTGCCTCAGATGGGATGGTACAGATATGTGCATGTGTGCGTATGTACGTGCTTGCGCATAATATATTTGTATACATATAAAAATATTTATGGCAAACCTGATGTCTTGCTAGCTGCAATAGTCAAGCCAGGCTGAGCAAGAGGAGACTGCCTCAACAAGAAGCTTTGCAGCACCATCGCGAACGTGCAGCGTGATATTGACGAAGTCAAGGCATCAAGAACGGTGTGGCTGGTGTGGTGTCGCAGCAGTGACAAGATGTTTCGTTGCGTTAAGGGGCACGTGGCCCGTGTGAAGTTGCAGAGCTGTGCCCTGAGTTGAGCTAAGAAATGGCGAAGATGGAGGAGATGAAGAGTAAGACGACGGCAAGTCAGGCTCAGGTCGAGATGTGGCTCGGCCGATCTTGCCATGCGGATGGTGCCCCTCTTTTTGCGAGTTGTTCTGTAGGCAGTCTAGAGTGCCGTGCGAGCGTGCCAAATGGTGCTTCTGAGTGCTTCTGTATTCTTCTGAACTGATGAAGCAGCGGTAGTACTGAACATGACAAGTTCGAGGTGCAGACCGCATTGTCCCGGGTCTTCAACACAACATATAGAACCTGTCTCTGTTCACTAGGTGGCGATTTCGCAACGAAGCTACGTACAAGCAATTGTGTTGCCACTTTGGCTGTTCCGTGAAACGGGAACAGGAGCCGCCAAACAATGGCTGATGCGGAGAAGGCTTCGGATCCTGCAGTCTTCATTTCGGTATCTATACAACAGCATTGCTACACGGAGACCTCAGTCACAATATGCAGCAAAAATGAATGAGGTTCGCTGGCCGACGAACCTTCAAGGGTTTCGTGATCGACTAGATTCACTAGATGAGTCATCTGACGGCTCGAATATCCAGGTTTTTAGATTGTGTGTCGAGCAGCTGCAATGTTTTCCACCGCTTTGCCGCACATGCTCTCAGAGCTATCGGATCCACATTAGGGAGGTGGAATGCAAGCAGTCACACGACCTCAGCCTGAAGCGTTTGAAGCAAAGACGGCGTCGGGAGTCGTTACTTGGCCCGTAGTAGCAAATGTCAGCCCCTTCGAAATCCCAGTTGGAACGAGACTCCACGAGACAGGCGGCCGCTCAGCACATGACCCATTCCGGTGAATTCGAGGTGCGCTGCAACGCGTGACTTCAAGGTGTTCGTAGCATAGCTTCGGAGCTCCAATGCAAGTTTTCCTCTGCTCGATCAAATGGGACAAGCTGGAAGTTGATAGAATCCTACTGACGCCTTTCCGCCGTAGGTTCATGCTCCCACATGAGGGGGAAAGAGACAGGCGAGCATCAGACGGAAATGGTTTCAGCTGCAGGGTGTGGAACTGCAGGAAGCCGACCGCTTGTCAGAATGCTTACTCGGCTTCAGCTACTGAAGCTTCTGGCCAGGCCGCACTGGCAGAGTGGAACGCCCTCAGTCAAGCTGTGGAGGACTGGTCGGAATTGAAAGTTTGTTGACATGTGAGATGAGTGATGAGAAAGCCTTGGAAGTGAATATTCGGCAAGGCGGCATGTCTGTTTGCACGCAGCGATGCTGCCCATAAGAAGCCTTCAACACTCTGCAATCAGAAATCCTGTGTCGAAGCAGTGGTGGCTTCCCCAGGCACACCTAAACCATGAGCGAATAACCCCGGTCTTTCAGGTGCAATGTAATCCCTCTGTGCGAGCCGCTTGGAAAGTAGTTTTGCTCAGGGAATGGAGATGAATGTCACAATGAAGTTGCTGGGCTGCAACGATGGTTACCAGAGTAGTTTCGCCGACTTGATGGATTGCCCTCGGCTGGTTTTCCATGCCACCAGACGCTAAAGAGAATTCTCCAGCCATGAGCTCGGAGAACTCGCACATCGAAAGAGCTGCGGATGTATCTCACTTCACTCGCCTGGACCACGTATCCAATACCCAGCAGATCGATGAGCATGCTGAAAGCTGGGGGGCTGACGGCGAGGAGGCTGCAAGCTTGCTGGAGTCGCTTCCAGAAGAGATGCCATGTCTAGAGAGGAGAGCGGAGCCGTCCTCGCCGCTCCAAGCGCCTGACGTCTGCCGCGACAGGCAGCACGACAGCCGGCAGAAGGACAGCCACGAAATCGTCGCCCGAAACGTCCAGAGCTGCCATGCAGGAACTTGTGGTGCTTGCGCCGACCCGTGTCGACACTGTCTAGCCCAAATCAGGGTTGTTGTGTAACGCACGCAGTTTGTGCGGGGGGCACCCGTCCGGCGAAGACACAAATGCCGCAGAGCTATTGCCGGCTTTGCGTCGTCTTGACGTGTCCAGCACTCAATCAGCATCTCCGCGGTCAGCACCCACCCCCTCCACCAACTTTGGGACTCAAAGACTATCAAAGAGTGTTGGGTCATGGCTCGCTGGCGGGCAGCGGGTTGGCATGCGGAAGGTGTCTCCGGCGCAGGCCAGCCGAGCACTGGCGATTGCGACGGACCCGGCGCGATGCGCTTTCATACCACTCAAGAAGATGTTCCGTTCGCGGTTGTCTCGCTTAGATGCCGCATTCAGATTCGGCTTGCTGCCGTTCATGACGCTGTGCCGACTGATTTGTTGCACGATTCCACTGAGTTCTACACCTAAGGGAAGAGGCGATGGCGGCAACTCTTGCGCAAATGAAGAAGCACCTTGAAGCCACTTGCCGAACAGCTAGTCAGGGTGAGTTGTGCTGCTCTGCATGTGACTTGCAAAGTTTGCAAGGGCAGATGAACCGGTAGTTCGAACCTTGATACTTGTTTTTGTTGTGTGTTCAGGCTCTGAAGGATGCGCTGGATGGCAAGGTGTGTCCTGCCGCGTTGCAGCGCATGACTCGTGTGCATGTTTTTGTGCCAGTATAGTTCCGGGGTTTGGGCCAAGCTCTGGCTGTTGTTGGTTGTTGGTTCTTCATTGATCACCAGTTTATCTCCGTGCCTCGTCGTTTCCCTTGCCACAAATATGTCCGCACAGGGACATGCCGGAAACTTCGGCGTGACCCGTTCAGTTTCCAGCATTTGTCAGCACTTTCAGCCAGTGCCTCGCAGAAGCCCGAACGCATCATACTCAACGGCCGCATGCGGCCACCAAATACAGCACTTCCCCCGCACACCCACCCAACTCACCACATAGAGACGAGGAGCGCTCACGTCCGTCTGAGCACGTCTGCGGACTCTACGGACAGAGAAAGCCTCGGTCGAGCCGACCGCTTCCGCTTCACCGCTGGAGCCTTGCAGTGCCTTGCGCCACCGGCCGAAATCGAGCAAATCGGGCGGTCAGGTCGGGTCGACACAAGCCAAAGACCTGCACGCGTGGCAGCCCATGCTCGAAACGGACCTGCAAAAACAGAGCGGGCATGTGTGTGTGTGTGTGAAGTGTCTGTCCATGTCGCGGCTGACGCATGCACACTTGTGCTTTCTATTCTAGCAATCAAGCTACTCGGAACTTTATGATTGGTTCTAGTTGCAGCATTGGCCAGCCTGGGGTGTTCGCTTCGAGAAACTCACGGCTGCAGTTCAGCCGCGGACAGCCTCTCTGCAATGTTTGCTCCCCTGATCAGAAAAGAGAACGAGCCGCGGCCGAGGAGAGCATGATGGAAGCTTTGAGGCAAGCAGATCCAGACGGCACCAACAAGTGAAGACTGTGAAACATATCCTGGCACATCTGCGTTGGCACTGTGTGAAAAGCTGGCCATGCGGACTGGAAATCCTGGAAGGTATGCTTGAAAGCTTGCTAGCACTCGACTCAGTCGTGATTGACTTTCGGCTTTCCGCTACTCAGGAAAAGAAGAGTGCGGTGCTCTCCGCCAACAAGGTGAAGGCAGGGATGATGAGTATCGGGGAATATCTGAAACCCGTGCACTTGCTTTAGTCGTGTTTTTTGTAATAAGTTGCCTCTCCGTCTAATTTCTTACCACATGTCCGTTCCTCAATGCTTCTTTTTGAAAGCCCTTCTGGCAAACCCCAGACCTTGCAGTCCCATATGTTTGCGGTTGCTGCGGCCTTCAATCTCGTCCTATGCTAATGCTACGCTCCTGTCGCCCTTGCAGCCTGCAATTTCCCTCAGCAGTCCTGAGAGAACTTCGGGAAGAGGAACGCTCGGGAAAGGAACACGACTTACACTATAGTGATTATAGTGCTCACTGCTCACTCGCTCTTGAAAGCACAGGGTCGCGGATGCTGTGCTAATCGCTATAAGACTGCCAATGCTGCATGGAAAGGACATGTCAGCAGGGGTGACAGGCAGTGTTTTCTTGTGTTGTCTTCTGAGCAAAAGCGAGGGGCAAAGCTTCGATAAACCTCAGGTATGGTGTAGGAATTTGAATAGGTTCCCATCCTTCACCCTTCAAGCGACCCCTGGTACCCCGACCATTCATCGACTGTGATAGAGGCCGAATGCCATCCAGAAAAACATTTCCTAGAGGGCGGAAGGGATTAGCAAAGCACATGAGAGCAACGACCTCCGTTGTATCCTGACCTGAGGCCGATGCGGCAGAGAATGCAGCCAAGGCTGAGCAGGCGGCGCAAGAGCTGCAGAAGGAGCTCCTGCCGCAATGTCTAGAGAGGGTCCAGGTTGCCAGGATGTCGGTCTTGGCTATGCCCGAGACACTTTTCCATGGCCAGCTTTCCTCCAGAATCCGCCAGATATGTTGGGGGAAGCGGGATCTCAGAGTGCCAAGGACTTGACCGTTCCTCACATACACAACTTTGTGTTTGGCAGCCATCTGCGAATTTTCCAATGCGCACAAAGCCTCCGCATTCACGAACGCAGAGCAACTTTTGTGGGGTGTTCATGGTGACTACTAGAGGGTGGAGGCACTGGCTGCTAGCAGCTTTGGCGAAGATCATCAAACCAAGCTTAGTTTCACTTGCGCAAACAGAGGTGTGAGGTCCATTACGGCACTCAAGGGAACTTAGCCCTCAGCATGGCAGCTTTTAGGCCGCCGTTGCTGTGTTCCGGTTACGCCCTGCTCTGGCTTCGTCGTGCCTTGTTGCCCAGAGGGCCCCGGGCTTGGATATGGAAGAGCCTTCCGAGGCCTTCCGGAGCCTGAGCTTCCCACCAGGAACTGGTCTTCGTCAGAACCGTGGGGCTTGGCAGCGTGATAAGCAAAGTCACTGAAAACTTGGATCCGGGGCAAGGGCACAGCGCAAACTGTAAAGCACGAATGTCAAGCCATTGTTTATATTGCAACTGTTTCCTTCGTCATGGAAGTTTTGCGACATCTCCGTGGGCGGCTTACGGAGTTGAAGCAGTGTTGCAATGGCCTGGGAGGTGTTGATGATGATTATGTAATTATCCATTGTCGGAAACATTTGCGCTCACGAGTTCGGTTGGGGTGGCATACCTCGCCAAAAGAACGTCGCCACAAGCCAGTAACAACGTGCGGTGAAGTATTAATAAATTTGCCATGCCAGATACGGAAAATCAGATGGCTGATAACGTTCGCTTACTATTTGGTACCGGGCCAGTTTTCCAGTTCAACTGTAGGAAGCTGCGCGCAAGCCGTGTCCTTCATGCCCGAAATGGATCGAGACCGAGGGACCCGACGTCTTTGCATTCCGACACAGCAACGCCTGGCACCTGGCCTTCATGCAGTCTCGACGCAGACTGCGGGCCTTTCCACTGTGGTCGTCCTTCGCCAATGTGCCACTGCAAGAAGATTCCTAGGGCCAAGGGTTAGCGCCGGCTTGGAGTTGTAAGACGTATCAATCAAGAAATGATGCAGCCCACGTGACCACGCAGGAGTTGCGGCAGAGCCAGGCTGCTTGAATGACATAGCCTGCTTTGTGCCCCTGAGTTCGCTAGGATCCTGCTCGGCCAGGCCGATTTCGACAAGGCCGTGTCGAATGCAACAAAGGCCGAGGCAAGATCGAAAGAAGCGGCTTAGCTTAACTGGCTACACGAAATGTTCACTGTGAAGTGCTGTTGTCACTGTGTGCGTGCCGTGCAAAATCTTGCAGACCGCGCAGCGCATTAAGTAATTGGGTGGGGGTGCATGCTTTGCAGCGCAAGACGTGGAAATCGTTGTTACTGGTGTTGTGGAGCATTGCTGTTTCTGCAACTTGCCGAGGCTGCCAACGTCGCCCGTGAAGCCAAGAATAAACACGAAGACGGCCAGAGGAATCGAATCTGATGATTGTAGCAGCTTTAAGTGTTCCTCAGGGTAATGTGGCTTCGACAAGGGGTGCAAAATGCCATGTTGGTTGTCAGGACGGTGGAGTTGATAAAAAAGCTGCGCAAGGCCGTGGATGCCGGGCTGCCGAGCTATTTTTGTAATGCCCAGTGCGCTTGCATGCGCGAGCTGCGAGCGCAATCGCTCCGACTCTCAGGTCTTCTACGGTGCCGTTGATGACGTTGTCGAAAGTGAGCATTCTGGAGGCTGGATCTGCTGTCTGACGGTCGGGGCCACCGTCATGGTGACCGTCGTTCCAGTATCTTTTTGTCCTGTGCTCCCATGCTCATGTCACGCGCAGTACTTGTATCGGGTCTGTGTCTTTCTATAGTGTGCTGTGTCGTGTCTTTGTCTCGTGTCCTCGTTTTGTCATCGTCGTGTTGTGTCTGTATGTCGTGTCGTCTTGTTCTTTCTCGTATCGTTCCTCGTTCCGCGCTTTTGTGTCGTGTCGTGGTGTGATGTCGCGTGCTCTTCATGTGTTAGTGACTTAGTGATTCTTAGTGAGTGAGCGTCGTATCTTCAGTGTCACAGTGTCACAGCGTCTTCGTGTTGCGTCTTGTGTCGCTAACCGGTGTCTTGTGGTTGCGACAAAGGGTCTGCCACAAGTGTCGAATGTTCGCATTCAGGCTCGGTTTGGCTTCAGGCTTACGTAGTATTTGCATGCTTCATGTTGTTGACAGTGCCGAGCGAGAAAAACGTGGGCACTCAGCTGCAAGAGAAGAGTGGCCGGCCAATTGCAAGCGAGAGCGTGCGTGAGACAACCAATGGGAGCAGATTGGAAACCTTGACCGCTTGAAGCAGCCAAGGTTTCCCGACACACTGCTAATAGGACATGACACACTACCATCAGGGAAACGGATTTCGTGAGCCATCGGGGTGCCGCTGGCAATCTACTCGTAGCTGAAGAAAAGCTCTCCTCTTCAGTCCGCCTACAGGCATTGAGAGCGACCCCAGCCTGAAGATCGCCTTTGAGAAGTACAACCTCATGGTCCTTTTGCCGGTGAGATAAGTCAGCGATGAAACGGTCTGCCGTTCTTCAGTTCCGGGTCTCACATTCTTAGGGCAGGCCATGGCAGGTCGCATGACTGAAGGACCCTCCGTAGAGACGGCCAGCAGAGGTTCATTCAGGCTTCTACTGGCGTTGTCTGGCGGGGGTTGTTGTGCGGGGAACCAGCGAGCAATGGACAACGGCTGCTGCTGCGGGCATAGCACCGAGGCCACGACTTTCTTGGAGGTGCGGAAGTTCTCGCCTGACCTTTTCGAAGAGGCAGGTGTGCATGTTGCACGCGGTTCTATGGCAGACATGCACCTTGGGGCCAATTCGTTTCGCTTGGAGCCGAAATGCAACCATAGTGCCATAGGTCAAACCAGCGATCGACGAGATTGAAAGGCCTGCCAGCTGCAGCTGATTTTCTTGCCTTCTGTTGCCTTCACGGAATCTCAGTCCCAGACTTGTGTGGACTGAGCCGTAGAGAGAGTTCAGCAAGTGACCTCGCTGCTATCCAAGGAACTCTGTGGCGGCGATTGCGGAGAGATGCGATCCGAAAGGAGATCTGATGGATAGTGAGACTTTTGAGATGCTTGGCAGCAAGTTGATCAGTCTGCACTGCAGCTTTCGGAGACAGCAGCGGGAGCGTTGCGAGACTTGGTCACTCCCGGGGAGCGTTTGCTCGAGCACGGATGCCCCACAGCCTCGTCCATGGACCCTTGTTAAACGGCCGGAACCTTCCAGTTGGCTGATCCCTCAAGGCGAGCCGCGATCATTGAGACTTGCAAGAATAGAAGAGGAAAGCGCTAGGAGGATGAGTGCAGCCAAAAGCAATCGAAGTCCACATACAGCATGCATCGGAAATCATCGGAAACTTGCACTCCAGTGGTCCGCGCTGCCTCTGCACTCCTTCTCGAGACGTAGAGCTGTTGCGGATACTTGCCAC
Source organism: Symbiodinium sp. CCMP2456 (assembly GCA_905221635.1). Classification (NCBI taxonomy): domain Eukaryota; class Dinophyceae; order Suessiales; family Symbiodiniaceae; genus Symbiodinium; species Symbiodinium sp. CCMP2456. The sequence goes on from CAJNDV010002125.1 coordinate 72,720, forward strand.
TACACTTCGTGGGCTGTGTTCTGTGTGGTGGTCTGCATTCTTAAGGCCGAAGCCAGAGTTTGAAGCAGAGTGCGGCAGCGGCCTCTGGGGAAAGGTCGGCATGACCAGGCTCACAAGAGTCGAGCGACAGAGCGCCTGCTTCTGCTTGGATTTATAAACTAGGGCACTACGTCGCTACTTACGGCTTTTCGAGTTCCAAAGTGTTCTGAAACTGAGTGAACGCTGCCTATAATAGATATAATATTATATAGCCGTGCCGGGACGAGTCTAGCGAAGCGATTCGACAGATTCGCAACTGTCCGTGCGGTTGTTGCCTTTCCGCAGGCTCGAGATTCCGGTGTAAGGCCCGCTGGCGCAGCTTTGGCTGGCGGCGCTTCGGCTGCCGGCCCGACTTGTTTGCGCCGGTCACGATTGCATGTTTACAGCACACAGTGGTCGCAGAAGGCAAAGGGCTGATGATCATTGTGATCATCATCATCTTGACGATCTCTGTCGCGGCCTTCTCCCCGAAAGCTTTTCGCCCCACACGGCGCCTCAGCGCCTGACGCCCACAATGTGGACCATCCTCTCCAAAACGTCCTTTGCATTCCTTTGCAAAACCATGAGAGTAGAGCCCTCGAACCGCCTCCATCGCCTAAGCCGTTTCAGTAACATGCTACTGGCGAAGGGAAGCAGTCTCGTCCCAGTGTTTTCGCCAAGGAGCACGCTTGCGTGTGATGGCACCCACTCACTGTTGGTGTCGGCTGTCATCAGCCCAGAAACAAGATCCATGCAAGCCCCGCTGAAATAACCACAATCTTGTCATCGCACAACGACCGACGTGACTGCACCCTAGCGGCCCTAGCAGATTAGGTAAATTTATGCAGGTTTGTCGGGCTGCTAGTTGAGTTTTGTGTGCGGAGCATGCAGCATTCCTCATGTTACTTGCAGCTCTTACTAATAAAACAACATGCATAGCCGCATCCAGCAGCCGCGTGCGCAAGGCAAGTCATCATCTGACCGCAGCGGCAACCTGTACGCTAGCCGCGGAGAAAAATGTGTAGTACTCGCCCTTCATTGTTTGTCAGCTGCACCTGACTTCGATCTTCCCTTTGATTCCGTTGGTGTTTCTGATCTTATCATCCGTTCGGCTACATCTGTACAGCTAAACTATCAAGCACACGGCCGATGTCGTCATGTAATGGCGGTGCGGGTTACTTTCGCTAGCGGCATGAGAAAAGTTGGTCCATGCCCGTGCACCCTACCCAGCTCTAGGTATCTGACAGGTACAGTACCCTACCAACATCTTTGCAAGAGCACTATCATACTTGGAAGGTCAATGCATGTATGACATGCTATGATAGCTTTGCTGACGGAACGTGTGACCTTCCTGTGAAGTAAAGGCACTTGGTAGTGTTGCCTAGGTTGCAGTTGCTGTATATGTCTAGCTACATTTGGGCTAGTACTGTCCTGCATCTACTTCAGTACCGGCACGAGGCTGAACGAGATGCAGCGAAATTAGCAATCATATAAAGCATGTCAATGTATGGCATCGTGTTGTGTCCAACTGTCACCTTCAGAATCTGTCTGGCAATTCAAGCGAATGTCGCTCTGCTTCGTTGTGTGTAGTGCCCGTCGGGCATCGGGGAAGCATTTACTTGTCATGCATCTCGGAGATGCTTGCAGCCTTGGGCGAGTGGCGAGGGTGCTCGGAAGATTGTGGTCTCCCACCAATGCAAATGTTTTTTACCTGCGGGACTCCCCGAAGACTGCTGCAGGTCTCTGCGGTGTACACTGGAAGCAGTGAGAGAGCCAAAGAGCTCGCAACGACTATGCCAGGCGCCAGTCTCCACATGTTTGCTACAAGATATCCCCAGTTGCAATGATGGCAACTACTGGAGGGCATCTGTAACATGCTTACGCTGCTTGCAGGATTAGATGCCTCGTGTGCTGTTGTCGATCTCGCAGACGGCAGGCCCGGTGGGGGATAGATATTTCGAGGCCAAGCGTTCCATCAATCTCCGGCGGCAGATGTAGCACATCTGGGAAGTCTTGGGTCATGATAAGGATCACTGTGTGGCTTGGCACGTGTGCTGGCAACAAGCGGAACAGAGAGCTAGACCGATAAAATCTACTGCAACATGTGGTTGACTAGGGTGTCGCAGGGGGAAGGCTGAAGTTCACGAACATCACAGATTCCCTGTTAGTGCGGGGTCGTTGCCTGTGCGAGCAGCACGACCAGCGGAGATCCGCAGGTAAGCGAGGTCTTGGCATGGAACCTGACATTTGCTAACGACCCATCAAACGACCTGGAGCGGCAACCAACGCATGGTTTCGGCAGGCCCCTGAAGGGGCTTAATATGCTGAGGTGCCTCTCACTTCGTTTTCCTGTCGATCGGGGCGGTTCTGAGGCACAAGTTGCTGAGGCCGTGGGCATGCCTGGGTAGAGGCTGCATTCAAGTCGAAAGCGGGCTACGTGTCAATGGTAGAAGATGACAGGCAGGAAGCTGCGGCAGACACACTTGAGGAGATTGATATCAGAAGCTGGGGTGAATAATTTGCTGCACTTCGCAACGATCCGCAGGAGACCGGGTTTTCCAATCCATCCCAACAAGCATGCATGCCCGCTCATGCGTGCAGGCTCAAGTGTTTGCACACTGTATGCAGATCTTTGTCAACGAGGCTTGGGGGATCGCGACCTGTGGCGGGAGCATGAGTCTAGCCGAGTCTAGCCAAGCTGTAGGTTCGGCGAGAGTCACAGATCGAGGGCAAAGGGGTCTCCTGAACGCCTTTGCTGATGTGAGTGGGGCAGCGACCTGCTCGTGGGATGATCTACTTTCGTGCTAAAGCACCAAACACCAACCTTTAGGATCAGCCTCTACTTCGAGGACTCGAAGTAGAGGACAAAGATGGGCCATAGTCTGCATGCTGTGCCAAATATTGGCAGCTGCTCAAATTTTAAAGCCATCTCATCGCACAGCAGAAAAAAGCACTGGTCCTGCCCGCCTTTGTAGGTCCACGCATGAAACCAGGCCGTCTGCAGTTGAGCTGTCCGGCGGAAGGAAAGATACACCAGCACATTCCTGCAAAAAGCGTGTCGAACTGCAATTGCTCAATACAAAAACCCCAGTTCCTTGCCAGAGGGCTTCCACGCCTGGCACAATCGCTCGGAGCCTTCTGTAGCGAAACTTCTGCCGAAGACGGCCTTGTTCCCTCCTTGACGCAAAATCTTGTAGGAAGGAATTCGTCACGGAGTGCTCGTGCAAAGCCAAGCGCGTGGCGTAACGCATGTGTGAGTGTGTTGGAAAAGCTGTGCCTGACGAAGTGATGGTCAAGTTTTGTGTGGCAGCGAAAATTGAAAGAATTGCCAAGATGAGATTATTCTCAGGGGGACTGGCTATCAATGCAAGTGCCAGTCCAACGAAGAAGCTTGCATTGGATACTGCTATGCGGTCTGACGAACCTGATGTACAACGAAGTTTCACTGCCCGTAGTGAAAGTAGGATGAGTATCATGAGTCCCTCAACTTTAGTTGGTTTTTGTGTAGTGCAACTACATCCATCGGCTTTGTTTCGATACGGTTCTGGGACGCTGGAACCACGTGCTTGTGGAGTTTCACCATTCGTTACAAGAAGATAGTCAGCCTTGAGTCTCAACAAGTAAGTCAAGACCTGAGAAGTTGTATCGAATTTACATGTTTTTGGCACAGTGCAACTCGGTAGCAAAGGTTTTATACAGGCCCAATATTCAACAGTTTTATCAGTAACACCACGGCGACGACAGACGCCATCAACAGAGAAGAAGACAATCAACAAAGAAGCTGACAGCCGGCTCAGACCGGCAAGCCGCACGTGTGTGTGAGTGTTGGCTGGAGTACCGTTTCTTTCATGCAGTTTGGGCGCGGTCGTGGCTCAAAGGCACGAATAGTCACGATGCATCTCGCAGACTTTGTGTCAAGCATGCTTTGCAAGTTGTTGCCAGTTTTGTGCCATTTTCAATTTCCGACGTTGCAATGGAAGCATCATCATCCGTCAGCATCGTGGAGACACTTGTGCATCTTGTATTGGAAAATTGATGTCTCCTGTTCCGATTGTGAACATGGTCGTATATGGTGGTTCTCGTGACGGCGACAGCGGTCTGGTTTGTAAGTTACAGTCATTCAGAAAGCCAGTAGCTCGGTAGTTGCATTGGCACAAGTCGCCGGGCTCTTGAACCTCAACAACACCTCTTCACAAATGAATCGCCGCGGCCCTGGGCCCTGGATCAGAACACGCAGCTTCAATTGACCCACCTGCAACCAGCAATGAACTTGACAGCAAGTGCCGGAGGTTCTGCTTTTCCAGCACCAGACGGACTGCCCATCCCGCCCTTGACGTCCAGCACACGACTTAGCAATCGGTAGCCAGGCCATGCAATCCTGTCTTAGAACAGAAAGAGGCTCTTCCACGCAGCCCCAAGTCATTGTACTGTAGAATACTAAACAGGTCTACCGAGGCCTAGAAAAACGTGCGACATCCAGGTCGATTCTACAGCCCCGACGGATCATATTTGATGACGGTGCCAGCTGCCCAGCACGTTGCTTCTGCATCGTTCTGCATCTGCATGCCAGAAGCTTCCGACGTTCAGTGGGCCAGGCTTCGCCTCGGTCATTCCGTCGGCCCAAAGGCGCGCAGGGAACAGACCATGAAAGCTTAGTGACTAGTGAACGCATGGCAAGGATCCTTTCATCTTCGCTCATGCGTATGTGGGTTGAGTGGAGAGGGAGATGTAGCGCCGGATGGCATCTCCACGTTTGGTCAGAATTCTGCCACGATGTATTAGGAGGTATCTGCTCTTCGAGAACTGGGCTCAGTTCTGGTTGTAAGGATGTAGAAGCAAAAGGCACGACAAGACTGCAGTCAGAAGGTACTGGTCCGGACAGACTTTTGGCTGCTCCTGGCCTTGCACCTTCTGGTCGTGGACTCAGCTTCTTGTGTGCTGACTTCAATGCTGTTTGGGACGATGTGAATCGGCACGATCACGGTACGTAGGGGGCGTCTCTGCGTAACGAAGGCATTCGCAGCTTACAACAGCGGCTTCATGGGGGAGAAGGGCGGTGGGTGGAGGCCGTGGCAAGCTATGCTGAACCTATCGGCGAAGCTCTCTTGACAAGTATCTTCAGAGGAGAGAATCTTCAGTTGCCTGTGATTTTTCTGCATGCTATTGGCCGCAGGGCCTGCCTCAGCAGAGACCATTGCTGCGAGCATGCGTTGCAGCAAGTTCGTTCCACGCGTTTCTGTGCGTCTCTACGTTCTGTGGCCAGGCTAGGCCTGCAGGAGCTCGAGTGGTCTGACGTGGAGCTAATGTTCGTTCTCATGTTTCTTGGTGTGAAAAGATAGCCAGGGAAGGCTCATCTTTGCGAGCCCGCAGTCCTGCAGTGTGTTGGAGCCGTCCAAAGGTCCTGCGCTCTGTGCTTCGCAGTGAACCAGCGCTCTCCTCAAATGGCTTATGTGTACGGTTGTGCACGGAATGCCACTTCTGTTGTCCCCCGACCAGGGCATATTTCAGATATTTGCAGTTGGGCCAGTTGGTCAGGCCGGCTTCGAGAGTGAGCCAGAGAACAAATTTGGTGACACATTTCGGAATTGTGGGACGCTACCAACTTAGCTTCGTTGCTTGTGGCGTGCGTTGTCGACTGTGAACTCCCCGAGCAGGAAGACAATGGACAGCGTATATGACTTCGCCTTCGAGGCTCAGCACGGGCTGCGTACAAAGGCCCAAGGATTTTCTGTTGAGATCAGCTTCTGTCCTTGGCCCTTGCTTGGCTCCGGCAACACGGGACAGAGAGTGAACGAGTGCAATGATGGATGGGGTAGCGCAGCCTGCGCCGGTCGGCGGGACTGCCCTCGACCTATGCCCCGAGCAATTCAAATTCAATTGCCTGGCGAGAGGCCAAACCGCGCCAGCATGTTCGCATCAATGCGGAGCACATGCAGATTTCCCTCTTGCAAATGGCACTGCTCTTCCATCTGGGGAGGACAAAGCCAAGCCAAAGTAGAGCAAGCACGCATTGCATCAGCAAGCAATGCCTGAAATTACTCACTGTTGCCAATTTGAGGAGGCTTGCCTTCCCCTTCCCGCCCCCTGTACCGCCCTGTACGACTGTAGAATTTGAGTTGTCGAGCACCTAAGCACAGCTTGCAGGATTTGCAGCTTGGAGTCGCCGGAGCATCTAGAAGATTCCAGTGTGCAAACCTTCCCAGGCTGCGCAAACCTTCCCAGGCCCTAAGGAGATCTAAGGAGGTCCTAGAGTCCTAGAGTATTGCGATCGCTATGCTTTCCTGATGGCTCCGTTTCGAGAGGCTCGGCTGTTCTTGCGCTTAGAGAACGAACCGAGCTTCAGCTGCATCTAGTTAGACTCTCACACCGACAGACTCTGCGGCCGCAGGCAGCAGTCTTGTCCTAGCATTCTGCTTGGATTGCTTGGGTGGTCTTGATGAAGTGTTGGACCTGCTTGGTGGACATTCTGCAACAAGCTGGGCAATAGTCGGACAGAGCTATCCAGAGTTGAAAGGGGGTGGGGAGTTGGAGTGTAATGTGCATGATTGACTCAGGTACGACCGGCTTGGCTGTCGATGGGCTGTGGTGCCTTGCTTGCAGTTTGAAGGAACTACGTGCGGGCATTTAGTCAACCAAGGATTTTGAGAATACCCAATTCGAGCTCTGTCCTAGTGCTGTGGGGCCTGCGACCCTACTAGTGGATCGTGACTTGCCTTGATCCAAGGGCTCTTTGATCCTGGTCCTATGCGAGATCAGGAGCGTCGTTTCTCAGAGCCATCAGCGATGGAGAGCAGATTTCGAGTTTGCAGTGTAGCCCCATGGCCTTCTGATGGCCATGAGGCCACTCCACCCTTAGCTACGCTTAAGGCCCCTGCTACTGCAGGAGGAGTTACACAGACAGCACCATTCAGCAGAATGATCTTCTGTGAAGCCGTCCTGTTTCCGCTGTGGGTGGCTTGGACATGTTTAGATTACCAGCAAATTCGAGTGAATTTGCTGGGGTCTCCTCCGATGGCTTGTCGTGTGCTGGCCAGGTGTTGCAGCATCTGTAATGCTTGCAATGGAGATTTTGTCCAGATACCGGTAGTTAGCTTGTAAGGCATCCAGAGCTCACCTGAAGCGTCAGGCATGCTGGCACGATGAAAAGTACGAAGGATTGATTTCGCTCGCTGCCAGCCCCTATCGATCATTCTCTACGAGTGTCACTGTCCAAGCCGCCCTCGGCATGACTGTGATTCTGTCTGCCAGGAAGTTGGTGGATCTGGAGTTTATCAGGACACAGTTGGAAGAGATGGGAAGAGCCTGCAGACGCCGTATTACCGTTTCAGGACATGTTTGTTTTCGAAACGACTGTTCTCAGCGCGTCGCGACCTGCAATCCTGGAAGCTCCCAAACTTAGATCGCTTGAATTGTAAGGAAAGTTCCCGGTAGCACGTAGTGCAGATTCCAGCAGCAAAGTGTGGAACAGCACATTATGGAGCCACCTAACATGCGAGCACCGAAAACGACAACTGGACAATCTTGAATCTTGAGGCCGCAAGCGACTACACCGCGACCCAATTCCTCCAAAGCCATAGAGGATGAGGGTGCACATTATGATTACAAACATATATACATATATACATGTACAGATATATGTATATCATATATACATGTGCATATATATATATATAAACTTATGTATATACACATGTATACCTATCTATCCATCTATCTATCCATTTGTCTATCCACCTGTCTATCTGTCTATCTATCTGCCTAACCATCTATCCATCTGTCTATCTATATATCTGTCTATCTATCTGTCTGTCTATCTATCTTGTATCTATCTAATCTATCTATCTATCTATCTATCTATCTATCTATACGTGCATATGAATAAGCATACACATACACATACACTAGACGTACATACATACAGACAGGCAGGCAGGCAGGCATGCATATATACTTTATAAACATATATGCATACATACAACTCATATTCATATGTACATCTTATACATATACATGTACATTGTACATGTATCCGTGGTTACGAGTCCTTGTCCCACGCGGTCCCAAAAAAACTATAAAAGACGTGCTTGCCTAGTCGAAAAGCACCGGTGAGTATTCCGACGCGCCCTCTACATGCACATTTCCCCGCTCGTGTCGAGTTGCGACCGTGTATGCTCGCCAAAAGATCCTGGCCTGAAACATCGAAGCTGCTTCGCTGGGTAAATATGACAGGTGTTGTACTGAACTGTCTGAGCTATCACACAAAGGTCTTTGGAATGACGAGGCCTTGTGTTTGCTGCAAATTTGCGAAGTGGGCCTGCGTCCCCCCNNCCCCCCCCCCCCCCCGCCGAAAAAACACAACCAAAAAGAAGGAGCAACCAAAAAAAGGGAACGAAGCAAAGACTCCGCCCTTATCTATCTCCATCATCGACCATCTGCTCCAGTTGCCTCTGTCTCTGTATCTCGATCGATTTATCTATCCATAAACCTATCTATGAATGCTTGTGTTCGTTTTTATCCGACACTTGAAAAGACGGCAAGATAGGAGAGGCTTCTGTGTGGGGGCATTAGACCCTGGCTGGCCTAGTGTTGGTTTTTTCAGTTCGTGTGGTAAGCAATGGGCGAACAGTAGCTAAGAGCGCAGGCCTGGTGAAGCGGACTTCCTGGATCCGCACAGTCTTTCAGCAAGGCAGAGGCACGTGAGTTGCAAAGCATGTAGCACGGCAGAACCTGGCAGCCCCCGGTCCCAGTCCATAAATGGCAACATTGGCAACTACAGCCGTTCAATCACCTGGGCATCAGACCTTTCTTCAAGGGTTGCTAACCCAAGACACGTGTCAGACCAGTGAGAGGCTGTCAGGTTGATACCATACAACTCAGACCCGTATATAGTTCGTCTATGCCCTGAGGACCCTCGTCATGATGCACACAGCCTGTGACTGTGCACTGCACGGCTTGGGGAAAGCTGAAGTTGCCGCTTAGCTGTGATGGGACGTAATGAGAGCTTCCGAAATTTCTTAGGCACCGCGGTGCTCTCGACAGGCACCAGCAACACAACGCGATTTGCTGCAGCGCCTTGTCGACTGCAAGTCCTACCAGCTCCAGGCCCGTGGCAGTACATGCCGCGCCTCCAGATTGTGCAGAAGATCCTGTTTGCACTAACCATTGAGACTTCCTCGGCGATTCCTCGGCAGTTGCTGGATGCCGCGAATGCGATGCTTCCCTTCGAATACTTCCACTTGCTCAGCTAAAGCCTGAGGCTGGAGGGCCGGTCCTCCCTAAAAGCAGCCAAAGCTGAAGAACTGGAATTGCTGATGTCTTTCGCGGCCATGCACACTCAGGTACTCTGGTCATCCTGACCACGGCCTACCTAGGGCTGTGCGTAGGTCTATGCGATTCATGGATCGCGCCTGCCTCAATAGTCAACAAGTCAACAACCAACTCTTCGGAAGTCTGAATATGATTTCGCCGAGCATGTGCAGCATGCCCCTGGTGTGCTTACGACATGATCGTGTTTGTACATGCTGACCGCGGCCGCTCTACAGGTGCCACCTGCTTATGCAACCTCTTTGCTGCACCTTGGCGGTTCTGAAAGCCTGAGAAGAGACTGGAATGCTTGCACTCTCAAGCACAATCGCTCTTAGGATCATCCTGGGCCTTTTTGAGCTCCTGAGCAGTTTGAACTATCCCTTCGACGGCCTGCACGAGGCAGTCTCAATTTCTTTAGCTGCACCGTCACGATTAGTCCGTGGCCTTCGCAAAGCTTCAGCTCGCAGATCGAGTATCGTGTGACTCGCAAGACTTAATGTAGACTCGACAGCCAGGACGATTTTTCTGTGAGCGTGCTGACTCGACTGACGAGCTTACTGGTGCCAGTGGTTCTGCGTTTTGTTCACCAGTGGCAACCAATAGTTTTTGTGGAGAAGCAGAATCATATCTCGTTTCATGTGTGACCATGTTTACGAAACCATACTAGAGCTATGCACATGTATATGACTATATGATTGTTTTCCTCCCTCGGTTTTGCCATCTCACTGCAACTGCAATGCCAAACTACTACTGCTGCTCCTCTCCTGCTAGTCTGTTCGCTGTTGCTGCTGCCTTATGCTGCCCTAGTAGTTGTCGTTGTAGAGCTGGTGCTGGTGCTGGTGGTGCTGGTGGTGGTGGTGGTAGTGGTGGTGGTAGTAGTAGTAGCAGTAGTATTTTTACTATTATTATTACTATTATTAGTATTATTAGTAGTAGTAGTAGTAGTAGTAGCAGCAGAGTAGGGTAGTTTAAATCGTAGTAGTCGTAGTAGTAGCCGCTGTCGTAGTAGTAGTAGTAGTCGTCGCCAGCGTCGTAGTAGTAGTAGTGGTGGTGGTAGTAGTAGTAGTAGTGGTAGTAGTAGTAGTGGTAGTAGTAGTAGTAGTAGTAGCAGTAGTAGTAGTAGTAGTAGTAGTAGTAGTAGTACTAACGACAATGACGATGATT